>JAWNOF010000012.1:14200000-14490000 GCA_035046165.1 Drosophila rubida | reverse complement strand
TTAATTACTACAACAATCAATTGAAATGCAATCGTGATCACTTGACTGTTATGAACTGAATTTACATTTATTTAAATGCATTGAGCTAAAGTCGTTAAGCAATCAGTACTTGACTGAATGATAGATCATGTAATATAGCAGAAAGTCGAGCAGACGAGAGGGATTAGTGTCGATCATGATGAAGTAGTTTCAGTAGCTTGAGTAACTTATTATGCGCTGTAAGATGGCTAAACAACGATTTGTTTCGTTGACAGCAGCAAGCAAATTCTAATTGACAAATTTGTTAATCTATAGAAAACATTTAGAAGAAACAACTAGAATAGTGTAATATATTGAGAATATTCCAGTGCGTATTGATGACAAATTCGTTAATCTATAGACAAAATTTAGAAGAAACAACTAATAAGAATAGTATATTGAGAATATTCCAGTGCGTAATATAAATATTGATGACAAATTCGTTAATCTATAGAAAACATTTAGATGAAACAACTAATAAGAATAGTATATACAAATTCGTTAATCTATAGAAAAAATTAATAAGAGTAGTATATTGAGAATATTCCACTGAGTAATATAAATATTGATGATTGAAGTGTTTCTTGCTATGCATTATTAATGTTATGTATTATTATGTCAGCACAACTTATTGGAGATAGCCAAACACTATTTGTGAATAGTTCGCATACTTTAACATAAACTAAAACATTCAAAACTGAAGTCGAAATTGAGTGCACAGTTTTAATAGTTCTTTTGAGGATTTATGTGTTCAAACAGTTGTCTAGTCAGATCTGCGCAGACTTCAACTCTCTTATGTAGAAATACTAGATTGTAAATGAAATGAAATGAATGGCAGATTGTAGTACGACACTCGCTCAATCGCTTAGGGCACATAAAAAGCACGTAGTCTATGCTATAAGTACTTAAAGTGAATGCAATTTCTGTTGAAGGAACTTCCGGAGGTCTCTCGGTTGGCGCCGTGGGCCCGATGACGCCGACGAACGCGATGCACGAGTGGACCGGCCAGGTGTCGGTGCGAAAAAAGCGCAAGCCCTACTCGAAGTTCCAGACCCTGGAGCTGGAGAAGGAGTTCCTGTACAATGCGTACGTCTCGAAACAGAAGCGCTGGGAGCTGGCTCGCAATCTGCAGTTGACGGAGCGTCAGGTGAGCACGGGGGAGGGGAGGCAAGCAAGCGAGTGAGTGGTTAAGTAATTGGCAAATTCCGTGCAGGTGAAGATCTGGTTTCAGAACCGACGCATGAAGAACAAGAAGAACTCGCAGCGCCAGGCCACGCAGCAGAACAACAACAACAACTCCAGCAGCAATCACAACCACGCCCAGGCGGCCCAGCAGCACCACAACAACCATCACCTGAACTTGGGCCTGAGCATGGGCCACCACACCACCAAAATGCACCAGTGACCTTTGGACAACAGCAGCGCCGGCGCCATGGGCTTCGCTACCTACTAGCAGTTAGCCAACCCCAACCCCAATCCCAATCCCAATCCCGATCCCAATCCGAATCAGAATTCAATAAAGAACGAAATGATTATGGACTTTCCCTGCTAGTTGCGCGATCCAGCACGAGATGGGGATGAGATTGGGGGCAGGCGGGGCAGTTCGATGTGGCAAGGCGTTGGCGTCGCTGTTTTCAAAGCTGAATTCGTTGGCATGGAGCATGGAGCTTGGAGCATGCCGCAAGGGGAGTCGAAGTCTACGTTTAATGAAATGCAGTTAATTAATAAGTCAGTTCTTAAAATATCTATAAACAATTACAAATGTAAATCGCCCAGTTAATCGATGCTTGGCAAAACTAAATGTGCAGCTCATTCGATCCCAAATTGAGAAATGAGCAGGGAAGGGAAGGCCAGCAAAGAGGAGATGATGAAGAAGAATGTGAAGTGAGAGGCAGAATGAATATAGTATATGTATGTATTTGTATTTGTATCTCTCTCAACGCTCTACTAATTAAACGCGCATTAATTAATAATGATAATTTCAACTATGAATAATATACGCATATACCGAATACATTGTACTATCCCTAATACTTAAACAAAACCACAACAACAACAACAACAATTCGAGCAGTAGATTGTAATTGTAAGTGCAGTTCGTACATCAAATGCAATTGTAGGCCACATCAAACAAACACACTGAACAGCAACAAATTGTTTAACAATTTCCACACTCACACACCGACACACACAGATACACTTACATACGCAGACACAGCGCCGCACTTTTAGCATAAATTTTGTCAAATATTGTTCGTTGTGTCGTGTTCTTAGATAAATTTTAAGTTCCTGTATATAAACTAAGACATACAAATCGGTAAAAGAAGAAGGAAAACACAAATGAATTGAAAAAACTATTTAGCGAAACCGTCTGAAACTTAATTGTGGTTTTGTCAGCATAAACAAATTAAATATAATTGAATGAGAGCCGAGAAGAAGAAGAAAACAAATCGAATTAGAAATGCGAAGAAATGTCAAATTCGATTTTATAAAACGTAAGTTCTTTGATGTGTGTGCATCTTTACTCCATAGCAAAAACGAAAAACACACACAAGAATTGAAACCTAAAGTAAAAAAAACAAAACAAATAATAATAACGCATTATGAATAATTGCACGTAAATTAAACAACATTAAAGGAAAGCGGACAAAAGCGAAAGAAAGAAAATGGGAAATACATTGCAATTGAAATATTGAGTAAGCGAATGAAACAATTGAAGATTGAGAGACGTGGAGCGAGAAGTTATTTACAATACATACCTTAAAGCTACTTACATAACTTATATATATATATATAGCATATACATATGTATGTATGTATATATATATAGAATACACGCGTACATATGCATACACATATAGCCCATGTGTATCTGACTCTGCTTAATCCTGATATTACATCTAAGTTCAGTTATGTTGTGTAATTATCGAATTTTTGTTGATGTTTTGCTTCATACATTTATATACTTGTACACATTTACTATATACTTATCTATTACCTTAAACACACTTACATATTATTAATATTATGATTATGATTTAGACTACGATTACAATTACTATTATGAATTATGAATTATGAAATGATTTCGCCAATTGCTTTATCCTAGTTCTTGTATTATTATTATTTCACACCATTTTCATAAGTTGTAGTCTAAAGTCGGTTATGTTTATGCTTATGTTCGATTATACGCATACATGTATATATACATATATACATATCCATATGTGTGTATATATATAGTTTGTTTAGTAAATTTTTATGTAGCATTAGCAATTCTCTTTTTTAAAAAGTTAATTATTGTGAATAAAATATATGAAATTTGCAAAAAATATGTGCAAAACCATACACAATTCAAATCAACTAACGCGTACTCCCTCCCCCCAACTTTTGTTACTCATCCACACCACCACACCCCCCCGCCCACACTCCGTAGTCATATTAAACACAATATCCGCATTATTCTCATCCATCGAGTAGACCTCCTTCATTTCGATTCTGTTATTAACTATCCTGAGTTCGTTGGTTCCGTTATTGAATTCGATTTCGTTTGGTAAGTACCGTCGCGTTGCGGGGACTCCTCCTCGCAGAGGGAACCTGAGGCACCTCTCAGCATCGAATTTATTCATAGACAGCCATAGAGAGTATGAATATTCATAGTGTTTATTGGCACACACACACACCAGAAATGTATTCGCAATCACATTCAGAAAGTAATATTAAAAGCGAGATCGCAATATCGGCAATTAGTTCATTTTACGATTTGAATCAATCATTTGTTATGCTATCTCTGAGTTGTTCTTATAAACTAATTTGGCTTCTTATTGTAATGTAATACAGTGCTTAAACAAATTACAACTAGAATAAAATAGTCTTGTTTTCGAATATGTCATAAGGTTAAATAAATTATTATGTAACTGTGATGTCTTGGAGTTTCATTCGCCGCAAATTAACTAGAGTTTGCTAATGTCTACTGGTTTGTTAATATCGCTAGTTAGTAATGAAATAATCCCTTAATGAATGTATCTAATAATTCTGGTAATGTATAAATTATTTTGAAATTAAATGTCGATTTCAGTAAGTAACGCACATTACTTTTTAAAAATACGTCAGAATCCGCTCATCCCAAATTCCATAATAAAAATTAGTACAAATTAATTTTCACAAACGATGCTTTGCTCACATCCTGATGAACCTTGAAAACAGAAACTTTTAAAGGATATTTAGTAATGAAAGTATATTTAATATTATAACTTGGATAAAGTTATACACATTTTTCAATAATGATTCCGATAATGGAGATGTTCTTCTAAAGTGCTGTAATTAAACGCCGCATGGATATAAAATTCTTAAGTAGGCGCTAATCGAGAGCGAAGGACTCTATAAGTTATTTTGTTCTTTAGTTTAACTGAATAGAAACAAAATTAAAGGGTATTTTCAAGTGGATATCATACAACAAGAGTATCAACACAATGAAAATAAATTCAGCTTGAAGCAGATTTTCGCAATCTAGCAAGTTTTTTTTTCGAATTTTCCTGCATTCGAACTTGTTCTCGATTTTATTTGCAATTGAATAATACTTCGCATTATAGTGCATAAAACTTATAGTATGATAGCGTAAAATAAAGGAACAAATAAAAGTATTTCAAGTAAAACAAATTGACTCTCAATACAGCATGCAGTTTGTCAATAAAACAGAAACTAGAAGAATAATAATAAATAAAAATAACATCCATCGAGAAATCTGCTTAAATTCCCTAAAACACATCAAGCTGAGCATCTGAAATACCAGGCGAACATAAACGAGTAGCAGGTGAATCTATGACGTGACATATGAGCGCCTTATGACGTCAGCAGTTGGCGCAAGAGAGAGAGCACAGCTGCTTGCTGCTGATTTATGGATGATTTGACACTTTCTAGTCCGTGTCAGCTACTTCAGTTTCGACAAAATTACTAGAAAAATGCTACTGGGAGCAACTGAAGTACCAGGTGAACATAATCGAGTAGCAGGTGGATCTCTCAGCTGAGTTGTGTGGATCCTAAGAGCGGCAGATAAAGCTCATTGGAAAGAAACAGTTATTTCTTTCACAGAGCGCAGATCAGCTGAGCTGTGTGGATCCTAAGAGCGGGAGTCAATGCTCTGCTGAGGAAAACAGTTATTCTCTTATGCGTGTGGATCCTGGAAAACTACAGTTACTCTCAGAGAACGCAGAGCAGATTTGTGTGGATCCTAAGAGCGGGATATTAAGCTCTTTGGAACGAAACAGTTATTTCTCTCAGAGAGCGCAGAGCAGCTGATGTGTGTGGATCAGATAGTACTCTCTGGAAATGTGGATCCTATTCGTGGATATGGCGACGTGCTGCCTATTTCTGTTCGCCTGGTAGAAAATGCCAAATTTGAGATTTTTACTGCCAGCTGTGAACACGCTGGCTCTTGGTTGATTCTAGTAGACAGGCAAAAAACTATTTAAATGAAAAACCGAAATAACAACACAACAATGTCTATGTACATTGTTGTTGTGTAAATAAGTTCAAAAGAGAGGAGCTATAAGCTTCTTACAATAAAAATTAACGAATTCATGACAATAAATTGATGTCGTTCAGTTATTATGATTCTAATAACTTCCGGTCATAATAAATTCTGTGAATTATATAGCTTATCAGTGCTAAAATTAAGCTCATCTGATTTGTCAAGGGGCGTGTCCAATTTGTATGTTCTATTATTCTTGTCTATATTGCCATCTTGTTATTTTAAAAGCATTGTAGAACTGAAATTCAAACTCTTTCTAACACCTGAAAAAATAGCAACGTTCTAAGCTGTGTTATAAATTGACTCATTAGAAATATAATAGCTATATAACATATTAGCAAAACCGGATGGTATGTATTGAAGTTGTATGTAAATAGCGAAAGCCGATTAGATAATACAATCATGTAATAAAAGAATGCTTGTAAGATTTTAGCACATAAAGATACAAATTAATAAATGCAAAACAACTTTAAAAGTCTAGTTTTGCTCAGATAAAATCTCAAAATCTATTTTGTGCTTCAATGCTTTATGTAGTCTGCAACATTTGTACACCAAATATAAGGTTTTACTTCAAAGTTTTCTTATAATTCTATTTATCCTGTAAATTTTCATAGATTCCGAAGTTAAACTGCTTTTTATTATTCCACCTTAAGAGTTTTACTTGAAGGATTGCAAAATTTACTCAACTTTCTTCAAGAAAAACATGATTTTAAAGCAAATAAACATTAAGCAAAGTAAAGCTTACTATATTATATTTTTCATTAGGTATATATTGAGATTATAGAAACCTACTCGACAAAAACACACAATATGATAAGTGGGATATGTGCGAGTTACACAGAACTCTGGTTATTTTAATTTATTCATTGAGAAGAATAGCTTTAGTTTTATAAGCTTTTCTCTTTGATAGAAATAAGCCAATAGTCGGATGCTTCTTTAAATTTCGCATGTATTATGTAAAAATCGATTCAAAGGGGTTGCAAACCTGATTTCATTGTGCCTGCGTGTTGTGTGTATGTAAATATTTATCTTGTTTGCATTGACTTGATACATGCACACGTATTGTAATCGTATGTACTGTAGATACCCGCATGTGTGTGTGTGTGTTGGCGATGCTTGTCTCTGGGCATCCTCTCCAGCGCGTCGAGTTCATTCGATACTTCGGTAGAACGCATTGAGACGGGGCTGGAAAATGCGCGCAGCAGAGCAGGCGAATGCCATAAAATGCACCCTGCTATGTAAACATTGGCATTTCCCCTCTGCGAAAGGTTCAAAGATTGTGAGGTAAAGTGTTTCGCTTTTGCCCGGCTTAATGCGTTTTTTATGTTATGTACAAGGAGAACGCTTTCATCCATCGAGCGCCGCGTCGCGTCGGCTCATCTCGTTGGGTTGCAACTGTTGGGTTGCTCCGACTCTGAGTCCAATCAAATTTACAACCACCACTCGCCAAAAATTTTAAGTTATCGCCAACTTCGATACGCACACAAGAGATGAGTTCCTCCTGCTTTACTTTAAAAGCATCCCAGATTACTACAATCAGAGTCAATTTTAAGCTGAAATCTAAATGGAGAATTCGCTTCCTAAAGTTTCGTGCCTTTTGGGAATTTATTTTTTGCACAGTATCCATTTAGCATCATCCCCCAACTGAAGTGATTGGCAAATCGATAAGACGTAAGACGTAATTGGGATTGAGTTTGCTGTGTATATATTTGTTGTTCATCAATACGTTTTTCCGCATTATCTTCAGTTGAAAATTCTTAACAATCTCAAGTCTAATTTAAAAAAGATGTGAAATTTTCTATCTTGTTACCAGCCAAGAAAAAGCTTCATGCCAACAAGAACATCAATGAAGTGTACTTTGAAATAAACATTATAAATAATGAAATTGTTAATACTTATGTATATGAATTAATATACTAAATATTATTCAAATTAAGCATACGCTAATACTTATTTATATGAATTAATATACTAAATATTATTCAAATTAAGCATACGCAATGAGCCATTAAATTCATGAAAGACGAGTGGCGAATTTTTGTACATCCTTGTATTTCGAATATGTGAATTATCACAATTAATCTTGATACTAGAATTTCAAAATGTATTAATTTGTCTTATTTGTGGATTCCTGCATTTCTTTTTGCTTAACAGGAATTTATCGTGAGCTCAATCTACCAGAACTTCTCACCTTTGTTGTTATGTGTTACGTGAATGTGATTTCCAATAAGTTTTTTGTGGAAGTATCTCATCTGTTTCAATCTCCATCTTTAGTTACTAAATATTAGTCACTTACCAAAGATTTACAAAAAGTCGATGTATTTATATTAATTATCCCTGTTCAGCGCTATTCTTTTTGTTGAAATTTAATGTGAATTAAAATATATGCAAGAAATGATTTATTTTAATTCCTACTGCACTGCTAATTTATTTAAATTCAATATGATTCCAGTTTAAAATGATCTAAACAATTATTTTAGTTTCGATTTATTTAAATTTAAAATGAGTGGAGTTTAAAATGATGTAAAATAAATATTTCTCTTTTGTCGGTGTCCCTGAAATCAATATAACAAAATTGTCTTTTATAAATAGGAATTATACTTAACAGAAACCTTATTTGCCAGTGGCTTACAAATCTTGCTTCTCAAGAAAGAATAATAAAACTAATTATTTCTATACATACAATATTCAAAACTATAGACTCTATATCGATAATTTTATAAAATATAAGTGCAGGAAGGGAGTTTTTTGTAAGTCTGACAGTTGTACGATGGAGTTCTCCTAAGAGGGGCCGAGAAACTAAGAAGCGAGAGCGTATCTGTGTAATTATCATAGGACATAAGTTAGTTCCCCATTCTGTCAGCATAAATTCGAAGAAGGTCGCAAAGTGGTTTTCATTTGTCTGACGCTGATAAGATTACTTTCCAGGGAACGACAGGGCATGGGAGGGGGGACTAAAGTAATGAAAGTAACAAATGCAAGGAAATATGTAGCTAATTCAATACAATTCGACGTGGTAATCAAATGATAAACGTGTGATAGATGCTGGCAGACGAGCCGAACCCCAGAAAAGCCATCTAAAACAACATGTAAGATTGCCCTTTCGGTGGTTGTAGGGCAGGCTGTGATGGTGGCGATGGTGGCGACGGTGGGGATGGTGATGGTGGTGTCGATGGTGGTGTTGCTGCTGGTGAATGCGGACAGATTGCCGGGCACATAGGCTTGGCACAGAACAGAATGCAGAAAGAATAACAATCAAATGATTATAGTAACAACGACGACAGCGACAGCGGCAACAAGAACAACAACCACTGCGGTGCGAAACTGGAATTCAAAATTGACTCGTCGTCGTTGATGCCGAGGCCGAGACCGATGCCAAAGTTGATGTCGATGTCGTCAGCGTCAGCATCACACACACACACACACACACACAGACACGTTTGTGTAGTCTACGTGTGTGTGTGCCAAGTATACAGAGATCTGTGTGGTGGAAGTTGACGCGACGCCGCGTGGACTTGTTTCGCACATAAAGATACAAATGTTTCTCCGGCAGACAGCAAATGGCGTATATAAAATGATTGGACATGTGTCTGCGTATGCGTGTGCGTGTGTCGTGTCAGCGCATGTGTGTGTGTGTGTGTGTGTGCTGGCAATGGCTGTGAGTCTGTCGCTTCGTGAGCGCACACTTCGGTGGTTGTTTTGTTATCTCCGCGTGTGTGCGCAAGCGAGAGCGAGAGCGAAGATATGCGGCGATGGCGAGAGTGAGCAGCATGCAGGTTTTTATTGCCAGTTGCCTTGCCTTTTCGCTTCTGCTGCCGTTGTTCTTGTTCTTGTTCTTGTTGTTGCTGCTGCTGCTCTTGCTGTTGTTGCTGTTTGGCTCCTCTGGCTTTTCATCTTTTCACTGTGCCATGTGTTTTGGCTCCCAGCTCATGTTCGCGTTCGCGTTCGCGTTCGCATGCACATTCTCATTCTCATTGCCATTCCCTTTCCCATTCTCAGTCTCATTTTCATTTCGTTTGCATTCCCCAGCCACGTTCGCGTCTCCTTCACACTCCTCAGTCCTTTGCGCGCGCTCCTAAGCGCAAGTGTTGCGGCCTTTGCTTCTGCTGCGGCGGGTTTATGACCTTTTTTTTTGCGTTTGGTGTTCGGTTTGTCAGGCGTTCTCCTTGTCATCGCCATCTCGCACGCACACAGCCACGCACTGAGGCAGACAGACACAGCGACAGGGGCATGTAAAGCATACACAGGCTCTCACAACCACCGCCGCCAAAGCTACACCTTTTTCCCCTGCGCGGAACGCGTCCATTCCTCTGTCTGTGTCTGATTGCCGTTGTTGTTACTGTAACTGCTGGCTCTGCCGCGGCCGCTGCCTCTGCCTCTGCCTCAGCCTGTGCCTCTGTCGCCTGGCACTAGTCTCACTCTCGTTCGCATTGAACGTCTCTGTTGCTTGTCGCTTCTTGTCGTTCTTTCGTGCGCCGACCGCGCTGCCGCCGTTTGCAGCCACTGCCTCGGTTTCTGTCTCTGTTTCGGTCTCTGTTTCGGCCTCAGCCTCGTTCTCGGTCTCGGTCTCGGTATCGGTGTCGTTCTCGGCCTCGGTCTCGGTCTCCGTCTCGGCAGCCGCCACCGACTTGTGTCAAACTGAACAGCAAATATTATTTTTTGGACACTTTGCTATCAGGTCGACGTCGCGTCAACCAGACGTCCTGCTCCATTCGCCAGCCAGCGATTGATATCGTCTCAGCAGACGGACACTGGCTCACAAGATGCACACTGCCTGGGTTATCGAGGTCGACCATTGTTCCACGCCAAACTGTCGCATTCGCATTCGCAGTCGGACAGCGGATGCTCCGGTGGCTTCCGCCATTGTGTCCGCTCGAGTGGCGAGTGATTCCAATTGTGAATAATTGAAATTGGCCGGCAGACAGCAAAGAAACGCAGCCAGAGGCGAAGAAGAAAGAACCCAAAAATAAATGAAGCAAACGAACAAAGCAAAACAAAATGCAGAGCCATGTGAAGAGCCGACGAAGATGAAGGAACGGGCTGTAGTAGTAAATCAACTGGAGCCGGTTCGTGTGCTGCCCAAAATAACAGAATTAATTATAATAATGACAAAGCAGCACAACCACAAGCACAAGCACAAGGAGCCTCCGCCCCCCTCGGCATCCCTCGCTCGAACAATTCGTGTGTGAATGTGAATTACATTTTCGCGTGTGCTTTCCGGGCCTACGACGAGTTAACGTTAACAACATTTGCGCTGCGTGCGCTGTGTTCTCTGGTCGCCGGCCTCCTTGGCCGCTGCCCGGGCGGGTCCCCGGCTGGGACCCGCTATCCGGGGACCATGTTGTCCAGTTAGCCGGTTCGCGGTTCGTTCGCAGCTCGGAGCTGCCTCTCGCGCTTCGCTGGGCGTAAATTCAATTAAAGTGATTTGTTGCCGCAATTTTTGACATTCGGGACATAAATAGTGGCTCTGATTAATGGCTCAGAACTTCGCTCGTGTAAACAACGTCAAAGTCAAAGCTGGCACAACGAAGACAGCTCAACGACCTGGTCGAGCACCCTCTTTCACTGGTGAGTAGCCCAACAACAGCCGACGGCTCTCAGTAGATAATTGTTTGACTCTTTACATTCATCATTACAATCACAATTTGTTAATGTTTTCTATACTAAACAATCAAAGCAAATATACGTTTGTTCATGTGGCTCATACTGAACAATCAGCGCAACATTTACTCTCCCTCTACTATAAGTATTTCCTATATATACATATATTATTAATGTCCATTGCTTGTCTTCAACATTCTATAATGTCGCTACTTAGGTAAAATATTTAATATGCATTAGGCAACGCCCAATTCTAATGTATTCTAAATTTTTGGCGGCGCGCCAATTGAAACATCATTAGCAATTTGTTGTGGGACACAAAACGTGTTTAAGTTTTTGCAGGTTCTACACTTTGATATTTGCCAATTAACATCCAGTGATTGTATTCAACTTGATTCGCCGGGTTATTGCCCGTTTTTGTACCATAAACTTAATTGTGATTTCGTGCCTCTAAATTATACTTAACAAGCGAGAAAGTTACAGGCGCATTGCTTGATTGCCGCATTCAAGCTGCACATTTTTATTTTCGCTTGCATTTCGAATTTCGAGATTCGAGGGAACGCAATCAGAGTTGGCAATGTTTTTTCATCGGAAAAAGAAGTTCTGATACAGAAAATATATATAACGATTGATAACGGTTGGAGTGCACTATATAATATTAACATTTTCCTCACAAGTTTCTGATATCTCTATATAATTTTTAATGTATTGATTGATAAAACGACAGGAAAGAAAATTGTTGCACGCTATTTACTGAGTTATTGAGTAGAAATGTTAAAGTTAAAATGAAGCATTAAGTTCCTGGTGTGTACAAGAGAAAAATTGTTAGAATCTACACAAAACTATGGCAGAAAGATAATCAAATGATTGTCTAAATAATTCTTAATAACTGTATAAAATATAGAGTAAAAAGTCAACCTAATTTAGTCTCACTTTATAAGACAATGCTAAACGAGCAGTCAACAAACTTCGTTAAATGATTTTAGTGAAAACATATTCAACATTTTGGCAGATCTGTTCATAAATTGTATATGATAATGCTATCGGATAAAATCTGAATTCAATCTGCAGCGAGTTTTACTGCGATATATTCCAAATGTTGGTCAAAATTTCAATTGGCGTCGCTCCGAAATACAATATTTATGGGTCTATCAATCTAGATAGAACAACGAGTTTGTGGAATAAAACACTGTTCACTGGAATTATGAAGGTTTCCGAGAACGGACGTTGAATGAACGTTGCGCGTTGCATAATTAGATGCCAAATGAAACGAGAACAGTTTCGCAATCAGCGTGAGCACGCAGGAAGACCCGAAATCCGGTTTTTCAGAGCGACTTGGCGAGAAAGCAGACGCAGAATACAGAATGGAATGCAAAATGCATTTCCGACTACTTTCCATAACAAAGGGCCAAAGCAAAACAAACTGCAGGTAGGAGCCAACGAAAGGGTTGCCTCTTCACAAGATTTACGACACTGCGAGCTGAGCGACGACCTTTGCCAAGTGACGCAAAACGCGCTGTTCTGGCCTAATGACGGTCCAGTTTCGGTCTAGATCCGAGATCCGAGATGCGAGATCGGGCGAAAGCGTGAAGCGAGCGATGTACACAATATTTTGATGGCAACAAAGGAGCAAACCAAAAGACACAGAACCACAGCGAACACCCACAGCTGGAGGCCCAAAATAGAGCAGAGAGAAGGGCTAGCAAATGCTGAAACTATAGCAAGCCATTGTATGATGTAACATATGTTGTGAGTCGTGCATCTGTTGCCGCAGCCAATGAATAGGGAACGAGCTAATTGATGACGTGTGGAACTGCATGTCTGTGCCACAGTTTAATTGACTCCCCACCCAAACGACGCTCCCCCATTTTTGCTGCTCGCGCGGCAAATGGCGACAAATGTCAATGGGCGAGAACATGAGTATGAAGTGTATTTATATCGACACAAGTTTACTATATGCATACAAGACACAAGACGAGTTGGAGTTGGAGTGCCTTGTCATTGAAATTCAAAGCCAGCTCGCCCACGCACGCTCGACTGCTCGCAGACGATAGGGAGTGGGAGGAGGAGGAGGAGGAGCGGCTTAAAAATAATGTAATTTATTCTGACACTTTCATAAAAAGAATCCAAACTCTTGGCAACAAAGCAAGACATTATCGCCGCATAATTAATGCCACATGTTGCAGTGCAGCGCGATAGACACCCGACTCGACTCAACTCGACTCGACTCGCGTCGAGTTAGGCTAAGCAAAAGTGGGCGGGGAAATGAGGAGCGCCCAGCGCGACACTGCGACAATAAAATTTCCAGGCGTCTTCGCCTCGGCGTCGGCGTCGGTGTCTTGCAGTCGCCTGTCGTCTCTCGTCTCTCGTCTGCCGTCTGCCGTTGGCGGCACCGAGAAATATCATAAAGCCATTCGAATTTTAATTGCCCTGCTAGAGCGTCGGCCCCAGGAGTCATTTCCATATTGAGCGCAGCTCATTTGAATAAATTTATCAAAATGGTAATCAGCGACGGAAAACGCGCGCTCTCGACCCAGCCCAACGCACACAATACAATCCCATTCCCATTCCCATTCCCATTCCCACTCCCATTTCCATTCCCATTCCGCCAGCTTCATCAACGCCAACTTCGACTCCAACTCCAATGCCAACGTCGATTTCATTCCATCCCCATGCGATTCGATTACCATCCCATCCCGTCCCATCACACTCCATGCCCCGCTTCACTTGCATGCTGTCGCGTCGTCTTGCTTGCTTTGTCTTCCTCGTTCGCCGCACGGCGCATGCGTCGCTCTGGCTGCGCGACGGCAGAGGCCATTATAAAATGGGCGGAGCTAAGGCCGTCGCAGTCAAGGGTTCAGCGCACAAGCTGCTGTGGTGAGTTTCGCTTCCCCGACCACAGCGACTCCTGCGTTGTCTCGAGCGTGGTGAATTCAAACACGAGCCTCGTTCAGACATCAAGAATGCGTGTAATACACTCGAATGTTTATTTGACATCCATACAATTAATAGGCATGTAGGTTTAATGAATATCTCCCCTCACATTAGATTAGCCCATTCCGAAGATTGCCTCAATAAATTACAGTTGAATTTTCCCTTTTTCTTTACTAGAATGTTTTTAGTATTATTGATCACAATTTCTCTACATAAACAAAGCTGAGACTATGTAAACTCATATATTATTGTACATAAGCGTATATTTGCACTTCACACGTTTTCATTCTAGCCGAAAAGAATTTTGAGTTGAAAATAATTTTTTACTTTTAATTTGATCAGGCATTAAGCTTTTGGTATGACGCATTTCAATTATTGTTTTTCATTTAAGCTGATTACCTATAAATATATATACTAAATATATAATTATATAAATTTTTGTCGTTACTGAACTTTTAATACCATTAACCAAATTTGATAATGATATTATATTATTATTATTTTATCGACTATGTCAGCTTCATAAAATTCACCATGTATTCGATTTATACATTTATTTATTTTATAAGTCTAATTTTTTATTAAAATTTTACGATCGATATTTTAATTCTATCTAATTTTACATCGTAAAATCATCTTATTGAACAATTTGATTAATCAGGACACACGATTATCCCCAGTTAATCAGAATATTCTGTTAACATTTCAAAAAAGAATTATATGTTAGATAATTAATTTTCGGAGTACACTTAATATAATCGACATTTAATCACATTTAGTTGATTCTGACAAGATGAAGAACTCACGAGAATTATATTAAAAACTTGGGGAATTTTTTTGATTAAAACTACAAATGTTTACATTAATTTGCCTATACAGTTATTTCTCTAGCAGGGAAATATTTAAAACTCTATATCGTCTACGACTATAACATAAAGAAAACAATAATTTTGTTTAATTAAGGGTCTCAAAATTAATCAAAGTCACATTTTCTTTTTAATAAAGAAATATTCAACCCGGTTACGGTTTCAATAACAAATATTGATAATTTAGATTTCATGCCAAGTGGTTAATTATATGCAAGCCACTAAGCTTAGTTTAAGTAATTAATAGTCAGTATTCTTATTAATAACATGTAACTTGAGCAACTTACTTAAAAAGTAATCTACATGACTTTAGTAAACTGGATTCCAAAGATATCAATATCTCAACCGATCGTTAGTTACATCCAACCGATCGTTTGAATATAGTTTGAAATACGAACTGAGTGCAGCATTTTCAGAGTATTCAGAATTAGGAATCATTCTATGATTTAGCCGAGTTCCGCACAAATCTAGCCGGTTCACACACCCCCGCCAGCAGCGACCTCTGGTGTTGCAGGTTGCGTCGTCGAGATTGCACTCATCGAGTTGTAGATGGCGCCGCAATCAACGAAACCAACACAAACGCAGGCAGAAACTCGCTCAGCTCGCGCTCTCTTTGCTCTTAGCTGCTCTTCGCGCTCACCAACACAGACGCAACCACTAGCAACTGCGCTAGTGTTGGTGCTTCTGATTTGAATGTATTGGTGTTGCCTGCCTGCCTGCCTGCTGCTTGTTCAGCCCAGCGACAACGGCGGCGTGTGCGTGGGATTCTGAGTGGAACCATTTTATCGGTTGGCATTCCGAGACAGTCGAAAATGTGTTTCTGATATTTTGGCTAAAGTGGATTCTGGATTCTGAAAGTCAATGTACATGCTATATGCATTCGAATGCGTGTCCAGACCATGTTTGGGGAGTGGGCTTCGAGCTGTTTTGAGATTATTAGAGCTTGTATTTAGTTCGCCTCGCTTTCAACTTGACATAATTTATCGAAACGCCATACATTTCTCGAATCCAACTCGCCTGCCCATGTGTTTGTGTTCCAAGTTGATTTATGGCCAGCATAAAAAGAAAACTAATAGGAAAATGGGAAAATGAATGAGGAAAAGCGAGCACGTGCGCCGAGCCTAGAGAAAATCAAAATTAAAATGAAATATGTTCGATGTCAGGAAGTCGAAATGATGGAGATGATTAAACAAGTTGTCAACTGACGCATAAAAAAAGAAACGAAGAAACTTCAATTCATACAAGCTGCTCAAGATGCAACAGATCCCGTTCTCCAAAAAAGAAAAAGAAGACATCAGGCCCTGCCCAAGAGTCAAGTACTTCATAAATTTCAGCCGCAACGAGTCTCGCATATTTAAACAAAAAGCAGCCCGACTGATTAAAAATACAAATACGCCCGATGGTTCTCAAGTGCAGCACTTGGCACTTGCAATTGAGAATTCGAAATGGAAAATGGAAAATCAAAAATGGTATCCCGCGCCATGTTGCACGGGTTGTGTGTGTGGCATGGCATAATCATATTCGATCAATGCGATTTCGTTGGCTGCT
Organism: Drosophila rubida; assembly: GCA_035046165.1. Taxonomy (NCBI): domain Eukaryota; kingdom Metazoa; phylum Arthropoda; class Insecta; order Diptera; family Drosophilidae; genus Drosophila; species Drosophila rubida. The sequence goes on along the minus strand of JAWNOF010000012.1, from coordinate 14,473,503 downwards.
CAAGTGGCAGGGACTGCTGAAGGACCCTCGTCAGGCTGCCTGTCAAAATAATCGAAGGGGAAGTCGTAAACTGCAGCAGAAATCAATTGCATAAACTATAAAAACAATTGAATGCCAGCAGATTGATATTTTCAATTCCACATATAGATGAATTCATTAATCTGGAACCGATCAGTCGTCTCCATTTTCGGGGGGGAAGTGGCAAGCGTGGTCGTTAAGAATTTACGCTGCTCCAAACAAAAGCCGATTCGCTAATTAAGACACTCTGATAATCATTTACTTATGGCATCACAGCCACAGTGGGACACAAACTGCGGGAGAGCAAGAGAAAATGCGCGGAAGGAAATGGGAAAAGAAAAACACTGCATTGCATTTAAAAGATAGTTTATTGTCTTGCAAGCACTTTGCACGGCTATGACTTAATAAAGTGGTCTTGCTTGCAGTCGAAGAAGAAGAATTTGTCATAGAAAATGTGGAGCGCGCTCCACTGTGCTCGGACAACGCGCTGGTCGTCTGTGCGGCAAAAGGGCAAACTTGTTTTGGGACATAAATTAACGTTGATTTACACGCATTTTATCAGCGCGAGTTGAATGACAGCTAAATGTATTTCTTACACAAATTATCGAAGCCATTAAAATCGGGAGAGAGCGAGAGAGAGCGAGAGCGAGAGAGCTAGGATGGCACATGATCCTGCAGCTGTTAATCGCAATCGTATTTTATTGGCCGTCGCTGTGATTCGCATTATGAGACTGCTGACCTGAAAGCCATTACGCATTAACTGTCCCACATCCGGCGGACTACTCCGCCGTGCCGCCATTGGAGTGCTTTCAACCTAATAACACCAATAAAAGCAGCTTCCAAACAACAACAAGAAGGCTGCCTGCCCCCCATCTATCGCAACGAAGAAGACACTGCAAATGACTTTTTGTGCAAAAATTATGTATTTGAGAGGTTGGCTGGCGCCCGGCGAATATGATTTTATTGCCAGCAACGGCCATTGCTCCGGGGCCAAGTCAACGAGGGGTTGCCAACGAGGTCAGGGCGTGGCAAGTGGCAATCACAAGTAGCAAGTGGCAAGTGGCAAGTCGCAAGTCACGCCCCATTCCACTTCATTACAATTCATTTTGCAAATGTAAAAAAGTTGAAATAAGCTAAAAGCCGAATTGAGCGCTGAGCAGAAACCAGAATGCGACACTAAGAAGGAGAAGAGAGGAGAAAAAAGCGAGCTCGGAAACTAGATATCTTGAAATGATTGTATGAATGTATGACCCTCGAGCTGTCAGAGCAGTCAGTGCTCCAGAGTGGCAAGTGGCTGCTCCAATGGCGCCATGCCTTCGTCTCTCCCTGCACTGCCTCCAGTTGTGGCACGTTGCCGCCTCTTACAATAGTTCGCCTCAAATTGCCCCCGGCCGGGCGGCGGACAGAGCCAAGTAATGGCACGAAATGGCCTTTTTCCATTATCCAAATGGAAAACTTACACAAACAGCGAAGACAAACGAAGAAGAAATGGCAGCGAGTCGTGGAAAATAAAGAAACCGAAAAGGAAATTTACTCGTGCGCGTCATTGCCATTGCTTTATCAGCCAGAAATTTCGCACAAATCGAGGCGCACTAAAAGCCAACGAGCCACAAGCCGCCTCCATCGCAGTCGCAGTCGGAGGACAACGCAATTGCCAAGAAAATTAAATGCTTCACTTTCGTTAACTTATTAATTAGAACTAGTGCAGGCCGCGCGAGCGCCGCAAAATAAAATCTTTTTATGACTACATTTCCTTTTCCGCCCCACAACTCACGACCTTTCCCCAACTAGTATCATGAATGCTAGTTACGTTCCTGCAATTACCATAATTATCTTGTCCGCTCGCCAGCTAACTAACGAGCAACTTCAGCGCAATCCATATTTGTGAGTGAATTCACATATATCAATTGCAATAGTTTTGATAGTCTAGCTATCAAAAGACAATTTCAAAATTTAGTTGAGATTATTTGCCTGCAAATAGAAACTATTTTGTAAGTTGATTTCAATTGCAATACTTTTGATATTCAAAAGAAAATTTCAAAATTTATTTACAAATATTTGTCTGCAAATGGAAATTATATTGCGAGTTGATTTCAATTGCAATAGTTTTGATATTCAAAAGAAAATTTCAAGAATTAGTTGCGATTATTTGTCTGCAATTAGAAATTATATTGCAAGTTCACTCCATATTTGCTCAGTATTACTTTTAATGTGCCAGCTGTCAAAAGAACAATTAACATTTAGTTTCAATTATCTTTCCGCAACATGAAACTATTTTGTGAGTGGATTTCAATTGCTATACTTTCGATATTGAAACTATCAAAAGAATATTTCAAAATTTAGATTTGATTATTTGTCTGCAAATATAAATTGTATTGTGAGTTGAAGTTCACATATTTCTTTATTTATTTTCACAGTACTACCTTTGCCAGCTGTCAAAAAAACATTAAACATAAAGATTCAATTATCTGTCTGCAAATAAAATATATGTTGTGAGTTGATTAAGTTCACACAGTTCTGCATATTTTCCCAGCAGATATTACGCCACCTCATATTTGTTTATTAAATCAGCTTGCTTTCAATTAAGTACACTAAAAGCTAACAAAGTTGGCAGTCAGTCAAGTGAAGAGTTATTCAACTGGCAGTCAATTGGCAAAACGTTGGCGTCGGCAATAGTTGTGTGTGGCACTTAAAAGGAAAGCACGGCCGATTGAAGAAGGCGACGCACACACAATGAGACGTGTTTGAATCAAAGAAATGCAAAAGAAAGCGAATGGGCAACGCTGGAACACCACTGGCTGTGGTTCAAGGTCGACGAGGCAACAATAATGATGATTTAATGGGCACCATAAATAATTTTATGGCCTTCAACTCGCAGCAGCAAACCAAACGAGCAGCAGCCGTGATCTTGGTCAAAGGGTTACAATAACTAATTCTATAATACGCGCTATATATTTATATTGAGGTTCGCTCGCTAAAAAAAAAGCAAAACCTGATCGTCGCATAACTCGCGCTCTTTATGGCATCTCGAACTGGAACCCAAAAGGTGCCCAATGGCAGCCACATGGCCATGGCCATTGGCAGTGGGAATGGGAATGGAAATGGGAATGGGAATCGGAGGAGCGACGTTGGCTGAAATGAAATGAAATGCAAAGTTTATCTGAAAAACTTGTTAATTTCAAAATGGCATTAACAAACATGTTGACAGTATCTGGCGGGCATGCGTGTGGGTAGCTTTATGGCCTGCCACATGCCGCATGCCACATGCCACAGGCCACATGTGCCCGCCTCAGCCGGGGGCAAAGGGTTCAACAAAAGCTGACGCACACAGTTTTAGGGGGCGGACGAAGGGTGAGCGGGGAGGGGGAGGTAGGGTCGCTGTGCAAACAGAGATTACTCAAACAATGGAATCAGCAAAAAAATGCTAGTCAAGACTTTGCCAGCCATCGGGGCGTGGCACTCTCGCAATGCCGCTCTGTGGCAGCGACGACTTAATTAAATCGACAGAAGCGCGACGAAGGGGTTGCTGTACTCCACTCTGTGCTCTGTGCTGTGTGCTGTGTGTGTTAATCGCTGTCATTAAAAGAATATTGTCAGGCGCTGAAAACAAAAAGCCGCCTCGAGCACCTGTCGACCCAGCAGGCGAATGACAGGCTCGACGACGGCGACGACGACGACCGCAGCTTCGACGGTAGGCGACGCCAATGAATATTAAATGAGGCCTGAGCTTCACTCTGCAGCGCAGCTTCGAGAATTTCCAAATTAAGCGCACCCCGTTTAGCTGCACAGTGGCTCGAATGACTCCAACAGCAGACAGAATATCACAATTCACAATCTTCTCTTCGCTGCATTGTGAACAGTCCAGAAACTTTGCTTCATTGTGATCACTTCATAAGCACTGCAGCAGACATACTACATATATGCATGTGTAGTCAAATCATTGTTTGCGATTTTATCCTCAATCTTCTCTTTGCTCCATTATGAACAGTCCAGAAACTTTTCTCTCTTGTCATTAGTTCATCAAAACTGCAGCAGAGATACTAAATATATTTGTATTCAAATCATTGCTTTGAATATTATCCTCAATCTTCTTTTGCTCTATTGCGTTTAGTCCAAAAACTTTGTTTCCATTGTGAGCAATACAGAAACTCTGCTCTCATAACAGACTTCCCCTCTTAAAGTAATCGTTATTGTAAGCACATGCACTTAATAATTGCCAGCTACTTGCAATAGCTTATTTGGATTGTAACAAGTAGTTTATTAATGCAAACTTGGTTTACGCAAAGCAAATACTATTTATTATTGATGTAAGTTACATGGAGTACTTTTGAAAGCAATTTAAATAGTCTTATAAAAGTTACAAGTTATTTAAAGTAGTTGAATATGCAAAGGTTTCTACTTCAAAAATCGATTGTAATTTCAACATTTTGCAATTCCTAAATCATTGTTTTAGTGTGAAATGCATTTGAAATGTATTTGAAGCTGCAACGTTTCGTTCTTATAAGTACTATATCAGTTATATATTATAAGTGTTCATAGACGATTGCTAAGTGATTGCATTAGTGGTCGTTAAGTGAAAGTATTGTTTTGATAAACCTTTTTGTTGTTGGCGTCTGCGACGCAGCCCATGGTCTAGTTAAACTGCAATGCTTGCACATGGCTCATTGCGACCTTTATACGATATTTAAGGTTTTATTATTGCTGTCCCGGGCGCTGTCATGTTGCGCTGCGCTGCGGCAGCTTCACACACACGTGTCTATATAGTATAGTATATGCTATATATGCAGTGGCAGCCAGGCAGGGCGAGGCGTGGCAGGGCGGTCGGCTGGTGGACACTTTCACCTGCGCCGTCAGCAAATCCCACACGCATGCAGCTGGCGGAGGAGCGATGAAACTTTGTTAGAAGCCGTCGCCGGTGGCGCGTTTACGACTTATTAAGTTGGATAAACGTTTACGATATGAAAATGAGTAGAAATCTTGTGTGGTTAATTAAAAAAGCAACAGAAGGCAGACAACAGACGGAGACAGAGAAGAACGCCAGCCACGCGGCGTGCCCTGCTGCCAATTTGGGCTCAAAGACGCGTAACCAGAAACCGAAACAGCGACTTGCAGACGCATTAATAAAACGCTGTGAAATGTAACACACAGACAACTCATACAACGCAGAGAATTAAGCGGCGAGTGGGGAGGGGGAGCAAAAAGTGCAGTGCGATTTATGTGGCACGAGTTTGGGCTTGTTAATTGTTTTATGATGCGCCCATAAATCTGAGCGCACACCTACGCACCTACACACAATGCCGCAACATACGGCGGGCGGGTCGTAAATTACGCCGGGACACGCATTACGCCAAATAGGCAAATGCGCCTCAAGGCCCCCGTCGTACATCATTCGGCAATTTGCCTGCCACACACACACAATCGACATGCCACATCGTTGGATTTGTATAAAATTAGAATTAGATCGTCTACAACTGTGCGCTGGAATCCTGCATCCATCGTCACAAGCGCTCCCTCAGCCATCAGCAGTTCTGCCAGACTCCACGAGCCACGCCCTAGACACACACACCCACACATGCGGTGTGTATCTATTCGATATCCAGCAGATACACCGACGGCAAGCAGCAAGTCGCCTTCGCATGGCCGCCGCCGCAGCTCGGCAGCCATCAATGCTTCAGCTCAGGGGAGGGCGAGTGGCGGGGGGAGGCAGCTCGACCTTTTCACTGTGGCACCACCAAATTTAGCTCTGCTCTTAGCTACAGTTGCCAGTCAGCTGCAAGTCTAGGGGTGGGTTTCTGCCATGCACTGAGCGAAATTGTAAGCAAGAGAAAAAGTAGATGGCAAGTAATTCAATTTTAAATAAGATGAGATGACTTGTACAACATTTAGTATCTACAAATAACTGACTTATTAAATGCGTAATATTTCTTTATATAGATTTATTAAGTAGTTGAAACAGTGCAAGCACTATAGCACCATATTAATAAGTTTCGGGAATATCTCATGCTGAGCAAATCTCATATATATATATCATAAGAACTGATCAAATTCTGTAATATGTTTCTACTGTATAATTTCTACTGTGTAGTATTTCTTATGTTACTCATTTGAGGCCACATTTAATATGTTAAAATTAGTCCAATAATATGTATCATATTCTAGGCGAATCAATCAAGAATAAGTATCCAAATTGTGTATACGATTTTAAGACTTTTCCCACATTTAGCAAATACAAATATATATAACATTCATTCTGTAATATTGATTTCTTTATGTATATTACATATTGTAAAAGATGATTAGACTCTTACAACATTTCGCATATACAAATATCTGACTTATTCTTTCTGAAATATATTTCTAATTACACAACTCTCTGCATTTGTTTCCGTGTATTATTCCTTATGTCACTCATTTGACGTCGCGCATAAATGTGAAAATTAGTCTAATAATAATTTCTAGGCGAATCAATCAAGAATAAGTATCTAAATTTTGTAAAAGATGATTCGACTTTTACAACATTTTGTATATACAAATATCTGACATTATTCTGCAATATGTTTCTCTTTTCTGCACTTGCTTTTGTTGCCGTGTACTGCTGCTTATGTTACTTATTTGTGGAAAATTAGTCTTATAATATGATCAGCTTTATAGGCGAATCAATCAAGAATAAGTAGCTAAATTTTGTATAAGATGGCAAGACGACTTTACAACATTTAGTATATACAAATATCTGACTTCATTATGCAATATGTTTCTCTTTACTGCACTTGCTTTTGTTGCCGTGTACTGCTGCTTATGTTACTCATTTGTGGAAAATTAGTCTAATAATATGATCAGCTTTATAGGCGAATCAATCAATCCACAAAAGCTGCCCTTGCATCTGATCTCAATTTTTAGTTTTGCTTTGGCTTTGCAATTAGGCGAGCGCTTTTAACAAATCTGCATGCTCAGGTTGGCGGGGCTACGCTCGTCGATTTGGTGGGGGCGTAACTTTGGGAATTACTTACGGTTAATAAACGCGCACTTTTAGTTACGGCCGCATTGCTCTCGGCCCAAACTTTTCTCATTTAACTTTTGGCCCAAAAATAACCACAACGCAGCATCCGCTCAGTTTGTACATTTTTTTCCTTCTTTTTTTGTGTTTTTTATGTACTGCTGATGGGCATTAGAGGAGGCTGGGGATGCGGCCTAGACCCATCGGAGCGGACAACTATGTGCCTGAAAGTATCTTTCAGCTGCCGGTTTGCGCTTTGCTTCTTCGTCTCTGGGATCTGTTTAATTTTGCTGCCTTTGTCGTCGTCGTCGTCGTCGCCGTTGTTGTTGTTGTTGTTGCTGAGGGTCTTCGGCTGCTTTATGATGTTGTTGCTGCTGTTGGTATTGTATGTCATGAATGTTTCATGAAATTCGCATAACACGCTGTCGGCTGACTCAATGCCGCATTCAGCCGAATAGAAGGTCTTTCAGCATACACTCTCCAATCAGCAGCGAGTGTTCGACTGGGCCCCAAGTAGGACATGTTGTAGTCAACTAATTTATTACAATATTCCACTGCACAATTGCTTACAATTATTTTGTTTTACGCATATATTTTTGATTCAGTCTGTACAGGCTAAATTCGAGGAATTACTGAATAATCAATCAAATAAGACAAGGATGACATTTTATTTTAAAACTAGACTAAATTCGAAGTAAATTTAAATAATAATGATTACAATTTGAAACGTTTCTTAAGCAAAATAAAATGCAGAAGAAAGTACGAGTATATAATTACTTAATAACAACACGAATCCCCAGAAACAGTTGGCACTTCATTTTAATCCCAAATTCGATGTGAATTCGAAACTTTTCTTGAACAAAAGACGCTGCCCAAAGTAGGACACGTTTTATTCAAGTAATTTATAGCAATATTCAACTGCAAACTTGTTTGCAATTATTTTGAATTTCTCATTCATTCGAACCAATTTGTTTGTTCAGACTAAATTCGCATATTTGCTGAATAATAATACAAACGACAAGCAACAGTTGATATTTGATTTCAAGCCCCAAATTTGATATGAGTTAGAAAGTTTTTCTCAAAAGTAAATGCAAATTATGTGTATAATTGCTAAATAATAATACAAATGACAAGCAACATTTGATATTTTATTTAAAAAGCAAATTTAATGTTAATTGCGAACATTTCTCGATCAAATTAAAATGCAAAAAAATGTGTATATCTAAATAGTATTACAAGTCACAAGAAACAGTTGAAATATCATTTTAAACAGAAAATCAATGGGAGTTAGAAACACTTCTTAAACAAAATAAAATACAGAGGAGGCTATATTTGATATAGCCTAATTTTGAACATTTTTTTTGAGTCACTGAAATGCAGAGCAACTACATAGTGTAGTGTATTCAGAGTGCGTTGCTAGCTGTCGGCAATTTAGTTGAAAATTGGCACTTTGCTTGAGTTTTGCTTGGCTGCTGCCCTCGGGCATTTGTGGACTCCCGAGTCCTGAGTCCTGCCTTCTGTGTTGCTGCTTGCATTGAATATTTTTTTGTTATTTATAAAAGTTTTTTCTTGTAGCCGCATTTTTGATGAGCATTGTTATCAAAGTAACTTTGTCTGTCCTCTTGGCATCGCTCGTTCGCCGTTGAACAGCAAAAAAGAAGCGAAAACAAAAAGAAACTGGGAGAAATGTTCAATTTGGAGGCACGGCCTGCCGAGTGGTCGCATTAGGCGGACTAAATGAGATTACCTGCTGCCTGCTGCCTGCTGGTTGCCTGTGTGTCTGTCTGCCAATCCAATGGACTTAATTTTCTGCGTTCGCACCTATGCCGTCGCCCCTTGCCCTCTGTGGTGGGGTGGGAGTATTTGAAACTTTACACTTTGTCTGGCACGACATTTCAATTAAGTTGGCCCCCGAGCGTCGTCCGTCGACGGCGTCGCATAAACCGAGCGCTAAATTTGCTCACGTCGCAGCTCCGTCGAACTTTTATGCTCGGACTCTTGGCTCTGATTCCAAAATGGTCGCTCGCCTCTGCCTCAGTCTCAGTCTCGGTCTCAGTCTCGGTCTCGACTGCAGCCATCGCATCGCATGGCATCGCATCGCATCTAATCTTGCATCTAATAAGCATTTTCAATCAACTTTTATGCTTGCGTTGTAAAACGTAATCGACCTTAGAGCTCCTCCCCCCTGCCCCTGCCCCCGTCGCCTTCTCGGTGCTCGTTCAGTCTAGCGTGGCAGCTAAACCTCATGCATACGTCGCACAATAACTTAATCCGTAAATTTTATTTTAAAAAATCCGTAAAACCGTTCACAGGATTTCACGTGCGCCACTGCATCATAAATTGAAACCCAACCCGCGTCCCCCTTCCTCTCCCCTTCCCTTTTTCCTCTCGACTCGGGCTCACACACTAGTCACTTGTGCGTTGCGAGCACCTTGAACTGGAGCAGGACTATGAAGCATGTGGCCCTTTGGACAGCCATCAGCTCGACTTTTGTTCCGCCCAATGAATGAGCGTGCATTCTGAGTGAAATTCCCTCAATTTGCAGCGCACCGTGGGCCGCTGGGTGTTGTTTTCTTGGCGCATTTTCCCAGCAGGCAAACAGTTCAAAGTTTCTATTAATTTCCCTATAAATATAAATATATATATACCTACTATATAGGCACCCTATATACCCTCGATCAGTATTCATTTATACACACCATTTTTATTTGATATCGACTGCAATATTTACTGTTGCACATTCATTATTATATATGGGTCTCATTGCTCAAACAAATAAAAACTAGTTGCAGTTCTATTACATAAGCTGCAATAAACTGTTGAGTTTCTTAAATAATTTGCAAACATCTTTGGACTTAGTTTAATTTGTTTTATACTTTTTAAGGTCACTTTTCTCTACTGTTTTTTGGTATATTTCGCAAAGAACTGAAAAAGTTATATTAATTTAGTCTTTGCTCAATCCAATTCTTATTTATTTCTTTGCAATGATTTCGCACATCAATTGTATAATAATATAAATATACTCCTTTGTTAATGCCACATATTTAATTTTACTTAACTATTTCGCAATTCATTTGGAAAATATTTCTTTTGCTTAATCCACATATTTATTTTGATGCAATAATTTCGCGCTTCATTTCAATATTAATAGAAGTATACTATTATAATCCACTTGTACATATAATACACATATTGTTTATTTTTATTCAATGATTTCACTTACAATTCTGTTAAATACTTACTGAATATATTTCGATATATTTATTTCATATTTTCATTTATAGTTATAAGCCATATATTGTTTATTTCTATGCAATGATATCATGCACTTTTATTAAATACTTAGTATGGTTACTTACATACGTTTGTTTGCATATTACTACTAAGTATATATAATAATAATATTCAAAGATTTCACATACAATTCTATTGAATATTCACATCTTTTTTTTTGCATATTACTACTGAGTATAAATATAATGTGTTGGCTTAACATTTATGCAGTTATACTGCAAATTTGTCAGTGTTTGCTCCACTGTGCCACTTGGCGCCAAGATTTAAAATTTATTGAATTACCATTGGCAGCCACAAATTTACTGCTCGAGCAACCTGAGCGTCGTGGGGCGGCAATGCTGATTATGCTGATATGCCACGCCCACGGGGGCAAAAGGCGCTGCGTCAACGGAAAACCTAAGAGAGGGAGCTGGGCGCATGCACGTACGAGTATTTTGAAAAATCGCCACAGCCATTTTGTTGCCTTTTATCCCTTTCACGAATTTGATGCGTTCCATTTGATTATTTGCGTGCGTGCCTGCAACGAGGGGTAGGGGATGGGGGGGAGCGAGGACCCGGAACGTCGACGGGAAAACAAAAACCATTTGATGGCGACCAACTCGGCTCCAGGCAGCAGCATCCAAGCATCCAAGCATCCAGCAGACCATCCATCCACTTGAGCGAGCGAGAGCTGTTGTTGCTGTTGCGCTTCGCATCGTTGCGCGTAATAACACGCTTTGATAACTTTCATGGGGCCGCCTACTGGAGTGCTCCTGATCCCCATTTTCCAGGCACTCGCTGCTCCGTCAGCCGCCCCCGGCCGGATTGGCTTCGTTAAACTTTATTTTGAATTTATACGCTGTGCGTCACAACTGCAATTTGAAATTCTAGCCCCCGACTGCTTATCCTTTCGCCAACCATTTTGCCTGCTTAATGGTCATGAAAATTAAACCCCCTGCCCCACTGCCACCATCTTGGCGTGGCCCAATGGTAATGAGACCGAGCACGGCATAAATATTTATTAAAATGCAAATGCAAATCGCAATCGAAATCGAAATCGAGTTGCGCCATTTGCAGCTGTGCCAAAATGCAAATTGCCAAAAAGAAGAGAGGGCTGCCGGAGAAAACTAAACTAAACGAGCATACAATTGCCATATAATCGGATATTTATTAGCACTGCATGCGACAATTGTGCGCCGCCTGCCTCAGCTGGGGCAAGTTGCCGCAGTTGCCGCAGGTTTATGGCCGCGCTTTAGCGATTTTTATGGTTTTATAATGCACGCCGCTGATTATCGCGCATGATATGCGAATTAAATTTTACAATTCGCCAAATGCAAACACACATGCAGCGAGAGAGAGGGAGAGGGAGAGGGAAGCGGGTTTGAGCTCTTGGACCTGTCGCCTTAACTGCCGCTTGCTATCCATTTTAATGAGTCTCGCTCTCGCTCTCTCTCCCTCTCTCTCTTTCTCTCGCTGGCTAAACGAATTTCAATAATGATTCAATTTTAATTTGAATGCTCGACTGCAAGCGACCCGCGTCGTCCCCGCTTAATGGAGCTTTCATGCAATCGCCACAGCGATTGCCCCTAAGCGCTCTATTACGAAGTCTGTCGGCTCTTGCCTTAATTGCACCTCCCCTCTCCCTCTCCAGCTGGCGGGTTGAGTGACTCTATGGGAATAGAAGTGACTACGCGACTTCATTTTGGAATGCATTTAGGATTTGTCAACTAACTTAAGAGTTCCTCTCTATAAAGAACTTGTTTAGTCTACCACTATGTACTAGACATTTATTTGAGATATATTTACACTCTATTGAAGGCGTGTTGCAGGATGCTTAAGCACGCCTTGCTGGCCAACTATGCGGCCAAGACAAAGGGTTGAGTGACACTATGGAAATCGAAGTGAATGCGCGACTTCATTTTGGAATACATTTCGGATTTATCAACAACAAACTTAAGAGTTCCTTTCTATATAGAACTTGTGTAGACTACTACTATAGACTGTACATTTATTTAAGATATATTTACAGTCTATTGAATGCGTGTAGCAGGATGATTTAACTTAAGCACGCCTAGCTAGCCAATTATGCGGCCAAGAGAAAGTGTTGAGTGACTCTATAGAAACCGAAGTGAATACTAGACTTTATTTTGAAATGCATTTGGGATTTATCAACAACAAACTTAGGAGTTCCTTTCTATATAGAACTTGTTTAGACTACTATTATGTACTAGATAATGTACTACAAGTATGTACTAGATAATATATATTTACACTCAATTGAAGCCGTGTTGCAGGATGGTTGAACTTCCGCTGGCAGCTGGCCTTAAGCACGCCTAGCTGGCCAATTATGCGGCCAAGACAAAGGCAACTTTACAACCTCGCGATGCCACATCCGACTATAATAATTTTGGTGTTGTTGTGTGCGGGGGATATGTTATAGATAGATGACGAATTCCATATTCAGCACACAGCACACAGCACCACAGTTTTCAATGTGCGGGGCGGCGACTTTTTGCTGTTTTTCAATTTCAATCGAAGTGGCAGGCAGCAGCAGCGCTCTGCGAACGTGTTCCGTGCATTTTATTGATGGGAAACAGAATCCAAGTGGAAGTTATGGCCATGGATGTGCCTAGGCCGCAGTCTGGAGTGGGGGGGGGGGGGTATGTGCGAGGGGCGTGATCCCAGCCCGTGTCGGACATGTGCAGAAGGAATGCGAATGTACATATGAGATATATGTATATGCATGCCTGCGCAGTCATACTTATATACTAAGTATCAACATAAATTTAAAATTCTGTTTTCAGTTGCCAGCCAGTTCGCAGTGCGAGCGACATGGGAGAAATCGTACATGCACCCCCTCCCTCCACTTCGTCGCAATGCAAATGGCGAAGCGTAAAAACAGAAATAAATGAGCAAATCGAAAGAATAAGCAGCAGCAGCAACAGAAGCAGAAGCAGAAGCAGAAGCAGTGTCAGTGCTGGAAATATTGTTATTGCTCATGCGACATGCATAAGAAGTAAGCAGGCAGCATTGCGACCCGAAACTGAAGCAAGCAAACCCAGCCAAGTCGAACGGAACCAAAGCGAACCAAACTCGACAAGATACTCCCAACTGCGGGAGCTGCGTGCAAAGATTATCTGCTCCTCAGCTCACGCACAGTGGGGCAAAAAGCAGTGCAAGCGTGCAGCTAACGAATTGAATTCTCGAGATAAACGAAAGGTTGGGGAAAAGTATATAATATAAGCATAGAAAATAGTGATTGATATTTGATTAGCGAACGAATTTTGAAAAGTATATAATATCGGCATAGGAAATAGATTGATGATAAGCTTGAAATATAATAAGTAGTATTGCCTGAGAATTAAGTTGAATTAAGGCTGGGGAAAAGTATATAATATAGGCATAGACAATGCTGTTTGATGATTGATTAGCTAGAAATATAATTAATAGTATTGCCTTAGAATGTAGTTTATAGATGGAAGCAAAATTATTTAAATATTTATGCCACGTTAAAGGACAAATGTGTATTCCATTTTATTCATTTGCCATGGATTGCTAGCAATAATTATAAAGTGTAGTATTGCTTACAATTTAGTTGATAGATTTAAGTAATATTATTCGTTTGTATTCAATTGCCATGGATTGTTTAACTTGACATAAAATATAAATTAAAGAAGAAGTTAAACAAAATATTTGGAGTCCCTAACCTTATACGCGTCACATAATTATTCTATTATTAAATATCTAATATTAAAGTTCGTCTTTTTTTGCATATGTTATTTATCTGAAGCCTAAACGTCAATATACCCAAATATGGCTGGAGAAGTATTTTTTTTTTGCGTTCATTCTTCATTGCCTTATTTTGAAATCGAAGTTTGATCAAGTTGCTGGGTTTACATTTTAATATAATACACAATATTATTTAATTTCTTTGTTAAATTACTTGTGTAATTTTGCTTTGTTAGCTGTGAGTTCTTCAGTTTACTGTCCAATTTTATGTCCTGCAATTTGAATTAATGCGCTGCTCTTTTAATCGACAGATTTAAAGCTGGGCATTAAGCGAAAATAAATATGATTATTCAAATGACAGATGCACATGGCAGGCCATGAAAACTTGAATGTTAATTGCATTAGTTGCGCGCTCTCCACACGCTGGCTAAGCAAATATGTTTGGGGCGACTGTGCCCCAGGCCGATGCCTGGCAGCACCTGGAGCAGGGAGTGGGGAGTGGGGAGTTGGAGACAGGGGCTGGGGCGGGGGAATGGTTGTCAGCTATGAGCATTTTGAGAGTTCGTCACATGCAAACAACGACAATAACACGCTGGCCGTGGTGTGGGTGGTTTTGGCTGGATTGCGATGCCGTCTGGACTGTGCTTGGGGCGCGTCCAACAGCGACGGCAGCAGCCCCATGTCAACGACAACAACAACAACATCAACTCGACAGCAACAACGATAGCGTCAGCGTGTCTTTCTGGTCGTTGGCAAATGTTGGAAAAACAAATTTTTATACTTGTTTTTGCCCGGGTTTATATTTGTGTTTTATTTTTCGGAGCGCTGCAAAATATGCGACTGTGTGTGGGACGTCGTCGTTGTCGTTGTGGACAGAGGCGGGTTGGGGGGAGGCACGGCGGGAGGGGCTGATAGTGCGGCTGTCGAGCGATGCTGTCGTTTGCCGTGCTCGGAGATATTCCGAGATATTAGTCATAAAACGAGCACACACAAATATATAAATTCATTTGAGCGTGCAGCGCCCCCTCACCGCGTCGCTCCCCCTGCCCAGCCACCTCGCAACCACCCCCCGCCCCGTGCAGCAGGCGACACACCTCAGTTGCAGAGTTATGAAGATGGCGGCCAGGTCGTGCCGTTTTTATACGAGCCTCGTACTCGTCCTCGTCCTCTTCCTCGTCCTCGTCAGCGACCATGAAGCTGGAAACCTAATTTTCTAGGGTAATCCCCGGCAGCAAAAAGCCGTGGCAGCAGCCCCGGTTTACAGATGGGGATGGAGATGGGGATTGGTCGGCCACATGCAAACATAAATTATGCAGATCCTGCAAACGTGCTTAGATGACATTTTTGCAGAGGTGATGCGACCATAAAGGTAATACCACCCGCACTCCAGCAGCCGCAATATGCGAGCGGGCACGATAAAGACGCCACCACACATATGATGTATCATCTACTACGTGTGGCATGTGAGAATGTTGCTCTGGTTACGTAACTCGACTCCAAGCATGCCACGGCGCCACTTGGCCAGCGGCGAGCGACGAGCGACGAGCGGAGCTGCAGGAGCTGCATAAAAAGTTTCTGGCTCGAATGGCAGAGTGGCAGAGTGGCAGAATGGCAAAATGGCTAGATCCCATTCCAGTCGTCGTCCAGCTGCCGCTTTGTCGTCGTGTCCAGCCATTTGGCTTATCCTTGATGAAACTAATCCCAACTTCGCCATTTTTATATGCATGTACTTCTCTGCGCAGCACACAAAAACTTTTGCCCAATCTTTTTACGACTTCATTCGCCAGTTGCCAGTTGCCAGTTGCCTGTTGGTAGTTGACAGTCCAAGCAGGCAGCAGTCAGCAGCATGAGATGGGCTGGGGACAGGGCCGCAGCACGAAAAGTAATAAGTCACCGAGTCACGACAACGCCACGTTCTCAACGTCATCTAAGTCCCTCAAACTCTCTGCGCCTTCTCATTCGCCTTCTTCCTTCGTCCTTATCCTGCTGTGTTCCTATCTCTGCGCTGCGTCCTGTTCGCCTTTTGTCTGCACTGTGCAACAGCAGCAAGAACTCAAATACTAGAGGAAATATGAAGCGACTCCTATATATATATACATTTCTAGCGTAATATTGACAAGGCACATATATATTATTTATTGTTTTTCAAAGCATGCTCCAGCACCTTTGCATGCGCCGAAACCAATTGTCAAAGCACTTTCTGCACTTCCATTGAGAAGTCTCTAAAACATAATTTTGGAAGACTTTCACAGCAGCTTCTCGTCGTTGAACCCGCATCTTATTCTTGATATTCCGGATTGCATTGGTTGCCAAGTCAGTGCTGTATAAAAAATTATCTATCAATACGACTTTGGGACGTTCAAATAGGCGCTGGTTTGAGCCGTAAACATGTCAGGGAATAATTTGAACATTGGAAGAGTAAGAGAGAAGCATTAGAAGTGAATGCCATCGATTAAGATATGACAGAGTTGTTTTCTTTACTACTTTATACAAATTCTAAACAATAATCTAGTGTTCTGCAACAATTTTGAAGCTGCAATCTCTGAAGAACATTCAGGAAAGTGCACTTGTAACATATATAGAGTATCGAATGTGAAACTAAAGGTTTAATTATATACCTAACATTCGCATTCTTGTTCATTAAAGTGCTAACAATGCCAAGCTATCGTAAGATAGTATAATAGAGCTTAGAATAATGTTAGTTGTGTTATTAATATTCGCATTGTTGTTCCCAAAAATGCTAACAATTTCAAGCTATCATAAGATAGTATAATACGGCTTAGAATCACGCTTTTTCAGGTTCAGTTATATGTTTAACAATGGTATTAATTTTCATAAAAGTGCTAACAATTACAAGCTATCGTTAGATAGTGCAATACATGTGTGTAATAATACATGGCAAATATAAAAAACTAATTACAACTTGCAGAATTCAAATAAATAGTGAGAATATAAAATTTAAACATTTCAAAACTGAATACAACAGTTCAAAACAGCTTGTTAATATCACTAGTAGAGTGCTGCCTCACTTCAGTTATATTTCACTGAAAGTTGTGTTTTCTATAGTTTTCTATTGAGTCGCACAAATAGTTAGATTGGCTGAGAAACGTTTCCTTCTTGTGTTGGGCAGTGTCGGGCGGCAAGTTGCATCGGTTGCATCGGCAAAATGATTTCATTCGAGCTCCACCTTAATTTAACTAAACTTTTTTATATGCGCTTAGCCAACTGGCGCCTCCAGCCCTCGGCTGCAACCCCAGCCAAGGAGCCCCATAAGCGCGTCCAGCTACAGCAACGACAACTACAACGACAACTACAACGAGAACGACAACCATCGAGAGTCGTGGCTCCTGCTACAGTTGCAATTTCGCGCTGGTTGCATTTCGAGTTTTGTAGCCGCGGCGTTTGAGGCGAACACGAAGGGGGAGGGGCTGGAGGAGTGGCAGCCATCGTAAAATAACAAAGATCGCTGTCCGCGCTGCTGGAGCCAAGCGAAATTTTGCTTCGTTGCGCGTTATTGGGCAAAGCCATTCCAAGTGCCAAGGAAGCGTAGCGAACTGCTGGCCAAAAAGCGCAAAAGAAGTCCCCGACTTGGCCAGCGAACTTCAAGGCAGCGTGCACTGCAAGAAACGAATACGCGATGCGTGTGTAATTCTTTATATATTACAAAAATCTAAAGCACAGTCGTGGGACCGAGCGGGGTGGGGGGGAGGTAGAGAATGTCGTAATTCCTGATTAAATTGTCAGCAACTTTTGTCGGCAATCATAAAATGAGTGAGCCGCAAAAGTTTGTGTTTTTGTTAGCGTGAAGCATTTAAGAGTTCTTTAATTGATGTTGCCTCGACCCACACACACACTCGCACACTCGCACACACTCATTTGGCGCTGTGTATTTACATACTGTGCTGCGCTCTTTGGCCTTTTTGGCACTCGACTCGTATCGTAAAGTTTCTTATGCGAGTTTCTAGTTTTGGCCAAACATCAAGCATCCTTCGAGATGAGATGAAATGAAAACCAACAAAAAACTTCCAAAAACTATGCGGCAATAAAAAGAAGACCTCTCTCTTTCCCCGACTCTCTGCTGCCACAGCGAAATGATTGCAGCAAGTGTCCTAGATAAAGCCCCATCCTCGGGTCCTGGCCACAATTAAGCCTATGCGCTAAGCCCGCCCAGAAGTACAGGCTGCCGAGGTGCGTAGTCAATTGTCGGGCAGCAGCTGGCGACTGCTGTGAATGTTTTTTTTGCATAAATTGCAGGGGAAATCTTGTCAACGCATTGCCAGCGATTTCCTCTTCTAATTGAACTCGCTTACTCAATAGGGTTGCGTCGAACAGTGATGTGGATGCCATAAAACGTTGCTCCATGTTGTTATTGGCCGCGTCGCACAAACAAAATCCCCCGGCGCGCGGTGTGCAGTAAATAAATTGAAAGGAATTCAATTGGCAGCGGAATGTTTACAAGCCCCACAGCCAAATGCGGAACGAGGAACTCGGCCCAGGGACAAATAAACAAACAGACAGCCCAAGACAGCACGAGCCAGCCAGGAGGAGGAGCTGGAGGCGGAGGAGCAGCAGGAGGAGGATGAAACGTGCACAACAACAAGCCATTGACAAGCGAAAGATAAACAAATTGAAAAGGCCGCGGCATCCATCCGTCAACCTGCCACTCGCCCAGCAACTTCTTCAGTTATCAATGACCGTCATTGGCGCCCTGGCCGCACTCGCCACTTGCCACACCCTGCCGCGTCCAGTTCCCCTTCCTGCACATCCATCGCAACTGTCATTGGCGTAATAACCTGTTTGTTTTAACGGCGCTCGTCTCTCAACCAAACTCTCTCGCCTGCTCGACTCGCTGCGGCGCATAAACAAAAATAATGACAACCGTCCGTCCGTCCGTTCGTCTGTCCGCCTTTTCGACAGACATTTGGACGGCAAACAGCACAACATCATAACCGACGACTTCATAAATTCGACTTGCGTATTTATTTATAATAATTTATTTCAATAACAACGCCGGCCATTCGTCTCCATCTCCAGCTCCGGCTCCGGCTCCGGCTCCACTTCTGTGGCCCCCTCTTCACGCTCTTTATTGTTGCTGCTCGCTTCTCCACTGTGACTTCATCTGACATTTCAAATATTTGTACAGTTTGCGTTGTCGCTGAGGGACTGCATAAATAGTCGAATATCAATTTATGCCTTTCTGTGCATTGGGAAATGGGAAAATTCGAGTATCTGGGGCCCGGCATAATTTAACATTTTGTTTTCTTTTTTCCTTTCTTTTTGTGGCGCGGAATGTCTTGCTTTTTGTTAAGGGGAAAGTGTTTTTCATGCTTTTGTTTGTTTCGTTTAGCAACGGCACTTCAACATAGAAAACTATACCAAGCTAATTCACAGAGCTAAACACGTTACAATATGATATCACAAAGCAACAATCGTTTAGCTTAAACTCGTATTTGGTTCTCGATGTGTGAAGTTCTCTAAGCCGCTTTTAGTTCATAGAGAATTACTCAAGTAAATTGGAATTGCTAGGAAAGAAATGAAAATATTCTAACAGAAAATATTAGAATATTGCGTACAGTCTTTTTGATTTCTTGAATAAACAAATTCATGTATTTAAAGTTGTGTTGAGTTGAGTTAAACTATCAGACCGAAGAAAACTACGTATTCCAACTCATGTCGAGTTATTTGAAGACAAATTTTGACCCCTTTAATGTTAAACTTTGCTAGCATTATACTAAGCAAATAAGCCTTCATTTCATGTGTTATTCAATAATTAAATTAGAACTCTTGCAGAACAATGCTGAAATTGTGAATTGAAATTGAAGATGAAGCTGCGCAATTTGTTAATGAATATTTTTCATCAGACTTCCACATTGTAAAATCAAGACAGTTGCTTATAAACCCCGTGCGTGTTACGTGAAGTGCATGTTGTTAATGGGATTTAGTTAAGATATTCAGAAATGCCATCACAATGAGGCAGGCAGACTGAGAGAATAACAAAGTCGTTTTCATGGCGAATTCGCGAGCAGCTCCCAGGCCTTTGGGGAGACCTTTTCAAGCCAGCTTTTTGGCTCATGCAATTTTTCATTTGAACGCGAAATGAAAATGAAAATTCTTGCAGAATAGCTGGAAGAAGCAGCAGCAGCAGCGGCAGCTCAACCCCCCAAAAGATTTTGCCCTTTTGCCCAAACTTAACGTTGCTTCGTGTTTTTGTGCAAGTCATTTACAGAATAGAATTCTTGATTAAATTGGAGTACATTTCGTGTTACTTCGCCCTCCCCTGCAAAGGCAGCTTACGAGCAACGACGACGACGACGAGGACGACGACGATGGCTCTGCCAACCTCTCATTTACCTAGCGCGATGGCAGCTCAGGTGGGCGGCTCCCGATTCGAGCATATAAAACTGGGAACGTCGGCGAACGGGGGGGAGGCGTTTGAAGAATATTTGCTGCATATTCAAGCGGCCCTTCTTCAGTGCCCCAGCTCCGCTTCCCCGTCCGCCCCCTCGCAGTGCCCGGAAAACTCGTCAGCGAAATCCAGGAGCGAACCTTTTCCTACCTGAATTTGCTGAAACATGCGAAACTTATTTTGCAAGTTTTATGTCGACGAGCAGCAGCAGCTTTTATTTTTTCCCTTGTACATTTTCCTCCTCATTCGCTGCTGTTTTTTTCTTCAGTTTTCACATTTTGCTCTTTGGCTTAAATTACGGTTACACTGCGCGAAAAAATAGCGCTCTTTCCTCAGTGAAAACTGAACTACATTGCTTACTACTTATGCTTAGTCTGCAACTTGCTGTGGTGAAGTAGTGAATTAGTTGTTTTTGGCTGGAATTTTGGGCAGTGTAGGCGCGTGCATAAAATCGCCAGCATGAAAACTTAGAAAGCCAGCGCGTTCCTTTGGCACAAGTGAAATCCACGCCTTTGGCGCGTACTCGACTCATGTTGCTGCCACATCGCATGGCAAGCTGCCATCGACGAGCGACGAGCGACGACGACGTGGATGTTTTGGGGATAAGAGTGGGGAGGGTATGAAATAGTATTTGTAACCATCCGCAGAGCATGTAACGGGCGTGGCAGCGTTGGAGACAGCGACTGCCAGCTTAACGCATTCCGATTCTCGTCTCATGGATTAGTTGCAGGCTCAAGTCGAAGGCGCGAAACCGAAGCCGAGTCGCAGCAACGGGTTTATCAGCGCGACAACGCGGCACATAACTCAACGGCGTTATGACAACAGTGAGAGAGACAGCTACAGATACATTTGCAGTTACACAGGCAGAGATACACACTCACACACAGAGATGCACAGTAAAAAGCAGGTCCAGGCAGCGACTGCGACTAATAATGGGTTCGAGCGAGTTACGCAGCGGGAGTGACCTCGATGCGTGGCAGGAGACGAGAGACAGCTACAGCTAGAGTGCCACAATGCGCGTTTGTTCTGGTCATTGATAGTTTTATTGGCCGCAGTCGGCGCAAGCAATCCTTTTCGCCGAGGAGTATTAGAGGTCGCTCCAGTTATGGATATGAGCATGAAATATTCGATTTGAATCACACACTGGCACAATCAGTCGAAGGTCACTCGGTTTTTATCAGAGTGCGCTGCTCTCGTTTTCATGTGAAACATGGCCTCGTTTATTGTTTTTTATGAAAGCCTTGAGCGCAATCTGTAACATAATTGCCGTCACAGCAACGACATTAAATTGTTTGCCCTGAACTACAGCAAAGCAGCGCGCAGTCGAACTCGAGCTCGAACTCTTTCGAATGCGAGCGTGTCCTTGTCAAGATTGGCCGGCAGCTGGGAATTCGTCGTGTCGTATTTATGCTGAACATGCTTGAACTTCGAACTCATCATCATAAAACAAGGCAGCGACAACTACTCACGTTGAAATAGTGTTGGGAAGAGGGAGGCCCAACTAAATTAGTGCAATTCAACACGAGCCTAACCCCATCCATCCAACGCCGATAATGCATAGCAATGAAGTAGAAAATCCCGAAAAGCTCTCTCCGGCAAAGTCATCACTTACGTCGACGAAGGAGGCGGTGGAGGCGGTGGAGGCTGCGGAGGCGGGGGAGGGGGCGACTGGATGACATGCGAAGATGGGCACGGATTAATGGCCGGCAACTGAGATGCCAACGAAACGGAAAACTAATTCCGTCGTTTGTGAGTTAAATGGCAAAAGCACGGGCGTATCGGGGCTGGAGGTGACCCCGACGCGGCACAGTGGGACAAAGCGAGGAGACTACGTCTAATTATAGTACTTAGTATTAGTTGTACAGGAGTTGACTATAATACTTTTAGCATAACAACAAAATGTCGATAAAATCGGAGCCAATTCAGCTAAAAATCGCAACTATAATTGTGCTTCTTTTTAGCTGAATTTATGTAATATAATAAATTGAATTTATGTAATGTATAAAAGGTTAACTTCAGTTGAATTTATGTAAATAGAATTTATGTAAAGTTTAAAAGGCTAATTGCAGTTGTCAATATTGTGCTTTATTCCTATGCAATACAATAGAATTTATCCAATGTATAATAGGCCTATTGCAGTTGTCAATATTGTGCTTTATTCTTATGCAAAACAATAGAATTTATGTAATATATAATAGGTAACGTTGTCAATATTGTGCTTTATTCGTAGCACCGTCTCAAGATTGATACCACTGTGCAGCTGAGCGTTGACTGTGGACACGTTCCTGCCACTGGGCCGGCCATTTGACGCTAAGATAAACGATTTCCAATAAAATGCGGCAGTGCCCGTGCGCCGGAAATTCTATTCCTCCCGCTCTTGCCAGGGCTTTGTTTGGCTTTCTATGAATCCAGCCATTGCCATTGCCATTGCCGTTGCCAATGTCGATCCAGTTCGCGTTCTCGTTGTAGTTTCCGTTGGCCAGCATTGGGGCCGCGATGTTATCAGGCTCAATTGTTGCCTTGTCGCTTCGCATCCTGGCCCGCAATCGGTTTGCAGCTCCAGCATTGTGGGATGGCAGAGGTGGCGCTCGATGGGGCATTAAATTGTATTAAAATGCGCAACGCAACGTACACAACGCACGCACGCCTCCAGCCCACTCCTCCCCAATCCCCAATCCCCAGTCAGCATCCCCGTCCACGGACCCCGAGACTTAGAGTGCTCCCAGGCGGCTGCTGAGCCTTGACTGCTTTGACTTTGCCTAAACGACGGCATTTATTTGTGTAGCCAGCCGCTGCTCCGCCGGTGAGCGCCTTGGTCGAGGGACGCATGTAGGTGGCATCCAGCCCCAAATGGTATTTTATTTATTTTTATTGGCAAATGTCAACGAGGCGTTTCTGCTTTTGTTCGAGACGGCATCAAAAGAAATAGCAACAGCAACAGCAACAGCGAAAGCGAAAGCAACGCAGATATCTTCCGAAAATGAGTTTGTTTTGGGGAATTGTGTTAGTATATCGAATGTAAATCGAATTGGAAGTTTTTCATTGGCTCTCCGTTCTCGAGTCGCTTTCAAATTTATGTTCATTTCACGGAAATAGTTCACTTAATGCATCGCTCTTGTCTTTTATTATAAATTCGATTTCTGAATTCTAAATTAAAACACATATTTCAGCCTTACTCGTCTCTGTTTGTCCAAGTGGTTCGCCGTCTTTCAAGCTCTGCTTCTATATGAAATTAATCTCAGGAAGTCTCACGTTTTAAAAAATACACATAACATTAGTCTTGAGGAATTTATAAACATACTCTGACTATTTCAAATATTTTATTATTCTACTCACTTCTCTTTCATAAATACAGTTTGCGCAAATTATACATTTAAAATTAACCGAGAAATTTGAAAAACATAAATATTAAGGAAATGTAATCGGAAATGTAATTTTAAACGGAAATATTGCAATTTATTTAGATCACAATCAGATTATAATTTTATTGCAAGCTTTTCAACATGAAGTGCTAATAATTTTCAACTCAACCTTTAAGTCCCTCAGATATTTTTGTAATATTTTTGAATTATTCTATTTAAATGCTAATTATATTGCCTGATAATGCCGTTTTTATTTGACGTTTTAAGGTTGGATTTTTTATATGAATTCCGACGCAAAAACTGAATTTCTGCCAATTTAAAAACAATATCGTCTTGAAGCCTATTGTTTTTAAAATTAATAAATATTAATTAACTGCCAGAATATGCAGAACATTAATGCGTCTTCATGAACTGCATTTCAATAAAATATGCTGATTTTAAACAATTATTAATTCATTTAGATGCGAAGATTTCAATTCAATTTCTATGTGCCTATTTACTCTTCTACAATAATTTTTAATTTATAGAGCGGCAAGCGGATTTCATTAATTTCAGTTGAAATAAATTGTTTAAATAATTTTAAGATTAAAACTATTATTTGCTTTTGAATCTCAGTGAATTTCTTTTTCTTTATATGCAGCTACAAAATGCCGTCGGCCGAAACCAATGGCAGGCGACGAGAAAACCTCCATGCGGAATATGTGTGCGAGCAAATGCGTGCTCAACGCTGCTGCTGAGAGCGCCGACGCTAACAAATGGAATGGAAGAAGAGAGAGAGTGTGAGTGAGAGAGCGCGCGCGTTGCCATGGCAACGAGGTGCGGCAGCCATCTTGGATGTGAGAGAGAGCGGCCATGGTGCGGCCATGCTGCTGGCGTGCTACCGACACTCACCTGCGACGGCGGCTGTTGTGAAGTTCTGTGACGTGACTGAAATATCGGAACAAAGAGCCGCAGCCGCAGCAGCAACAGCAGCAGCAGCCGCAGCAGCAAACGGGCCAACGTTGTTTGTGCTTGTGCGGCAATTTTCTGCCTGCCAGCAATGCCGCAGTAACGGCGGTCGCGGCGACCGTTCAACGAGTGCGCCTGCGTTGTGCCCGGACCGCGACCTCGACTGGCGCAGGGATGGAATGGACTGAAGCAGAGCAGAGCAGAGCAGCGGCAGAGGCAGCGAAGCGACGTCGACGAGGTAAGTGAAGGAATGCTAGCATTACAGGCCACTTGCCAGGGGGTTGAAATGATCATTTCGTGTGCGTGAGCCAGAGCGAGACAACAAAAACTTAACACTGAGGGTGGATAGCGAGTACTAGAACCTTTCTGATGTTGTCCGAGCTAAGTTCTAAGCAGAGCAAAAAACACATTCCAATATGATTTATAATTTATGTGGCCAATTAGCAGCCGAAATACAGAATTAACAATACATATTTTGCTATATGCTCTATGTATACAAAATTCACTGATCCATTAAAAATTAACAAATTAATATTGCTTTGCAAAATTTGAAAACATGTATTTTTGAAACGCACAACTCAGAAATGTTTGAATCTGAATCTGAACGCGTCGCTCTCAATGCGAGGCCTCTCACCAATACACTCACAGCGACCGCCGCTGCATTGGTATTAGTGCCGCGCTCTTGCCAGTCTTATTGTCAATGTGTGCGTGAGCGCTCTCTTAGGCAGCGCGCTCTTAAGCGCGTCGACTTGCATTAGTATTGGTGTCCCGCTCTTCGCCGGCTCTCTCTTGCGCTCTTTTAGAAACGCGCTCTTCGCTCGATTGCACCTGTTTCATTTCATGTGGCTCTCTTCGGCACACGCTTTGTTTGTTTGGCTCGCTGATAGCGTCGCATTGTTTTGGTTTTCATGCGCTCGCTCTTTGCCCTTCGCTCGGCCAACGCTGAGTGTGTGCTCTGCGCTCTTGCGTGCGTCGCTGCGGTGCTGCGGCAGCTGCTGCCATTTGCTTATTGGACGCACTTAGATGGTCTGACTAAGGGCATTTCTCACACCACCCGACAGGCAAGAGCCAAGAGCCGACAGTCGACAGCCAATGCAAGTTCTATTCCGATGGGAAAACCGTGGCGCAGCTTGAAATCTTGTTAGAATTTATGAGAATCTCAAAGTCCTGCGCAAGTTCCTGAGCTTTGGGTTGATGCAATTTCCTTTTTTTACGATTTGCTCGCATTCATTGCATTCTTTTCGGTTCGGTTCGCTTCGCTTTCACAACTTTTCGCCATCGCCATCAGCAGCCCTCCCGCGCGACGTCTCGCAGCAGCGACTTTTGTTGCAATGGCAAATATAATGCGCTTTTCCCTTTTCCACTTGGCAACAAAGTTGGCCACCCGCTGCAATTTTTGCAATGCTGCCGCTGTGTGGGCGACTGAGTGAACAGCATCAGCATCAGTAGCAGTAACAGCAACAGCAACAGCAATAGCAACAGCAACAGCAACAGCAACAGCAACAATGCCCCATGGCTGCTCGCAATGCTGATAAGAATGATTGGTGCAATTGCACACACAACAGCAACAACAGCAACAACAACGACGACGACGTCAACGACAGCAACATTGCTGGCAGCAATAAGCAAAGAGCATCCGCTTTACTGTTCCAACGGTAACCGAATCTAATTGGATTCTGCCTCACACTGGTTCGAGTCTTCACTAAGGTTCGCATTTTGTGCCAAACCTTTTGAGCGCTCTCTCACTCTCGTCTTCTCGCTGCGATCTGCAGTTGAGAAAGAGAAGACGCCGCTCTCGGTCGTGACTGATAAGCTGCCCTTGTTCTGCCCCTTCCCCTGCACGGCTTCACCTTCACGTGCCACAGCATTAAATCTGAATACATCGCAGTTAACAAAATATCTGTGCGTTGTGTTTATATATCCATCTATATACATATGTTTTCAGTGTGTTATTGAAACAAGAGTCAGCGTTGTTTTTTTCTTTTGTTGATTGTTTACTTTTGCTCATCTGAATATTTGAATCCATTCATGAGTTATACTCAGGGCAACCCTGTTTAAACTGGAATATGCCTTAAAGATTGCTTAATAAATAATTAAACACTTTTATTATTATTATTTGGCATATTGTCGAATTGAATTAATGAATGCTTAAATGAATGCCCGACAGTCGTTCGGCAATCGTCGGCGGGCCATAAAAGAGGCCAGGAAAGGGAAAAAGTTAAGTATGTGCCAAACGCGATAAATAAACACAACACAAGAAGAACTTAAGACTGAAATCAAACTGTAAATTGGCGCAAAATATTGCGAGTAAAGACATAAATCCCGCGCCGCGCTAAGCCACCGTAAGAGCAGCGAATGCCTGCCACAGCCACTCGCCGAGTGGCACGCGAAGGGGCGGCAGGCAGGAGGGCAGCAGGGCAGGAGGGGCAGGATTTGAATCTCAACTGAACGGACGTCATAATCGTTTCAGTGACAAAGCATAAAATTTGAGTTTTACGATTTAACTGGGCAATAAAGCTGCCAATTAGTGTCAGTGGCCAAGACGCGAGGACGAAACAGCCGAGAAACGTGGCCCATTCGCTGCCCGCTGCTGCTGGCCATTGCATTCAGTTGCCAGATTTCGGATTGGGAATGGAAATGTAAATGGAAATTTTAGGGGGGGACTTGGATTGGGGCTGCCCAAAAACTGAGGCCGGAGTGGAGAAGTGCATTTAATTGTTTTATGATCATTTTGACAGGTCATTAAAGCGAAATTCCAGTAGCCATCGCTCAACTTGGGCTCGTTACGACTCCACATTGCGTTTCCCGTTTTCCAAGTGACTTTTTAAGGAGCTGCCTAATATACGACTTTCCCGACACACGCAACCAGCACGAGACCGAACTCCAATGCTATGCGCTGACTCAATCCCCATCTCCATCTTCAAGTCCAACGGCAACGGCAGCGGCAACGGCAACGGCAGCGAGTCATAAAACTGATGACAATTTCGTTGTATTTCTTTTTATGACAAAACGACGACGGCTTCGCCTGCGGTCTTCACTGTACAGGTGCGTCCGCACACGGACGGGCAAATATGTCTGCTGCTGCTGTTCTTGAATAATTTTTATTGTTGTAAATCACAATGTCAATGTGGCGGCACAGTGGGCCGCATTTTGCGTTAAGTTCCGCAAAATATGTGCAGCTTATGCTACAGCTGGCAATTAATCCATTACAATTGCAATGAATTGCTCGATTTCGCTATCTGGCGACGGCCATGCAAATTTAATTGGCCCTCAGCGCCTATCAGCGCCCACCATCTGCATGGCTAATTGAATTGCAATCGCAATCGATTGAACACGCCGACTTGCGGCGTCGTTGCGAGCCGGCTCCAAACGAATCGATTGAGCCGTGGCCAATTGGCATTGGCATTGGCCGGGCCAATGCCTAGGCACAGTTAGCTGCAACGCCGCACTGTTTATTTGAGAACGAATCACGCACTGCGTTGTGTGTGTGTGCCACTTGAGCTGCAACTTCAATTGCTACTTCGACGGCGACTTTGACTGGCAACTCGTGCGCTCTTGGAATAAATAAAATGGCCAGCAGCCACAATTCATTCCAAAACAAACAAACGCAGCAAACAGAAGCCCAGCAACGACGGCAGCAACAACAACAACAACAACTGAGACTCTGGCAGCAGTCGACGCAATGGCTTCAAGCCCAAAGCCCAGCAACGAACACGAAGTAAAGTGAAGTGAGTAAACAAAAATGAAGAATGTCCGCTGATTGACATTATCCACTCCCCACCAACAACAACTCTACAACTCACACAACTCACACAACTCACGCACTGACTGCGACTGCAGACAGGCTGAATGGCAATCGAGAATGCATTTCCATTTAGCATTTCCGTTGCGGCCATATTTCATTCGCGCTGTCAACATGACTTACACGCAGCCCCAGCCCAAGGCCCGAGACTTCACCTAAAACACATTTGTCATGCGCTGCAGTTGCATATCTATATCGCACCATTTCCACAAGTAAATAATGCACGCTGTGTCTATAAAGCACATGAATGCTTGCGCAGTTAATTGAGCTGTAAGGCAAATCAATTTCATTACTTCTTACTCTAAGATATCTGCAGATTTATAAACAGTTTTCGAATTTAAAGTTTACTTTTCACAAAGAGTATGTTCTCTTTTAATGTAAATTTTAAATTTTCAGTTTATCAGTTGCTTCTCATATCTTGCTCACTACAGCTCAATTTAATATTTAAAGTTTCCCTTCTATTTGAAGTGTCACATGTTAAATACAATTGCAAAGGGTGTCTGCTAGTTTAGCAGTGTCTTTTTTTTGTTTTCCTAGTAAATCCAGGAGAGTCAGACAACTTTATTAGACCATCACTGCCTTATTTATTATTATTGCTTGTTATTTAATGTTTCCTTTATATATTTAACTTACTTGTAGTATACTTATTATTTAAGTTTTGCACTTGAAATAAGTGCGACAGGATGTCTGCCAGACTCTTTTATATATTTTATTCTTAAAGCAGCCAAGTAAAGATTGATGGAGATACCCGCTTAACGCTTGCTGCATGCGTGGTATGCACTGCATTGGCCATGATGAGCTCTGCATTTTATGGCTTGGCAACTGGCAGTTCATCTTCTGCTTCTTGCTGCTTACTCGCTGTCCGCTCCCCGCTCCCCACTCCTCTTGTCTGTTGTCTTTTGGCTGTGCGCAATGTCAACTGCAGCGCCTGCAATCTGCTAAATAATTCGCTTTTCTCTTGAATTTTTCCCATTCCGAAACTGAAAAGCAACGCAGAGAGCGCAAATGGGAAAAAGCAAATTATTTAATTTAGCTGAAAGCTTTTGAAGTTCGCCGTATCTTGTGGCTGCTTCTCGCTGCAGTCGCCGAGATAAAATTAAATATTTTTACGGAAAACTGAAGAAGCAAAGAACGAGACGGCGCAACGGAAAATGGGCAACTCGAAATATATGTGACGCGTCGCGCCGACATTATGTATATCCATCCAACTATATCTATATAAGTGTGCACATCTATACAAATGTATCTATAGAGGAATGTGTGTGTTTGTGTCTAGAGAAATGTCTAAAAGCGATTCAGTTTAGTTTCCATTTCGGTTGCTGGCGTTTTTTTGCCGCTTTCGACTGTTCGCTCGGCTGTTGTTGATTTTCCTTTTCCGATTTTTATTTTCGATGATTTCGTCGAGTTTCCATTTCGCCCGTTGCCAGCAGCACAACAAAAGCGAGGCGAAGCTATCATCACCATTCCATTATCATCATGGCCATGTTCCATTGTTGTTGCCCTCTTGTTTTTGCCAATTTCAGCCAGCCAACCCTGACCCTGCCTCTCCCTCAGTCCCTCGTGAGTGTGTATTGAGGCACGTAGCCACGATGCCTGCGAATATATATAGCTTGCGTATGGTATACCCTATAAGTTGCTGCGACTCGCCCTCGTTGTCGACCAGCTTCTCATTCATTCTCGGCTCGTACTCGACTCGCTCGCACTTTCGTTTCGCATCATAATTTTACGCACAACAACAATCGACGGCGCCAAAAATCACGTTCCTTGCATTCCACTTGTCGCAGCTACTAGCCCAACCGAGAGTCGCAGCAGATTCCTTGTGAGTGCCAATCACTTCACTGCCAACCTCGAACCCAACCACCCAGAACCGACTCCGACGACACTCGATAGTCGCTCTTAAGTTGCGCACTTTTCAAATGCTCAAATGTGCTGTAAACAAAGCACGCGCCGCCCTCGTAATGGCAGCCAGCAGATAATGCTCCACAGCACCTGGCAGATGTCTCCGCGATTTTTGCTTCCGGCTCCCAACAATTGGCAGCTACACTTCAAACTTAGTCGAAGTAAACAATATTTTGTCTGGCAGCCATTGCATAGTTTCGTTAAATTATAATTGCTCAAAGTATTATGACTGATTCTGTTGACATTAGTTGCTGCATTACTTGTTTAGATTTAGTTGTCGAAAGATGTTTAAGTTAGCTTAAATCCTTCCAGCTTAATCCATGGATCCATGTTGACATTAGTTGCTAAGATTAACTACTAACCATTAAATTTAGCGGACGACGATTATCTTTAGGTCTTGTTACTTGCGTAGATATAGTTCTCGAAAGCTGTTTAAGTTTAAAGCTTAAATCCTTCAAATTTTAATCGATACAAATATGAAGCTTTGCATTTGAATTGTAGAGTCAAAAGTACTTTATTATTCTTAATGCCAATTAAAATAGTATTGCAAGTCTGAAAGCTTACGCATAATAAAATTTATTGAACAGTAGTGTATAGCTGTCTGTCTGTATGTCTGTCTGTCCGTCCGCCTCAGACGTTTTAATAGTAAAAGCCATAAAATTTAATGACTCTTCTCTCTGAATTGCAAATAAGTATGCCGAATTTCTATGTGAATTTTAATGCAAATAATAATTATTACGCCTACCGGGTATTTTGCAGTCGTTCCGGCACACTTTCAGCCTTTTGCTTGTTGATCAGTATTGCTTTAGTAATTGTTTTTATGAAGCCATCATTTCGCAGGGGGCTAAGCAGGTGTATCTAATACTTACCCTTAATCGACGCCATTTAAATGTCCATAAACCATATGAATGTTTATTTGTGTTATGTTTATAGTGTCGAGCAAAGGCTTCCCCAGTGTCAGTCTCGTGCCGCACTCGCTTTCGTCGTTGTTGCTGTTGTTGTTGTTGTTGTTGCGTTGGCAATAAATGCGGCAATAAAATGTGAATCAAAAGCGCGCATTCATTAATCGACATAGTAAATATTTTGACAAATTGGAGTGTGACGAGAGTAATGAATTTAAAGCGACATAAAACTGCCATAACTGCGACTACAACAACAACAACAACAGCAGCAGAGGCGAGCCATAAAGCTGCTTTATTATCTGTTGATGTCTGTTGTGCTGATAACATGGCCAATACCGCCATGACGCTAACTGTTTGCTGCCCGATATTTGCATTAGTCAATTGCCCACATATGCGCACTTTACTCTCGTCTGTTTGTGCAAGTGCAAATCGACTGATTTGCGAAGCAAAGTTCAATCGAGAGAAAGTTATGACTGCTGCTAACTCGCTGCTGTGCGTTAGAGCAGGCGCGCACGAGTCGAGTCAAATTGAAGCCGACGCTGAGCTGCTGAGGCCTGAGCTGCGGCTTATCGGCAGTGCATAAAAGCAAGTGAGCCAGCAATAACATTCGCCCGCGACCAGGATGCAGTTCAATGCAGTCGTCTCGCTCTCACGTTCGCTCCGCAGAGCTGCACTCAAATTTAGTCCCATATTGGCAGCCATTACACACACATGTGTTTTGTTGTTGCTGCACACAGTTCGGCTGCAGATGCAGCGATGCCCTGAGCACATCGTTGCAATATGCCGTTTAACCTTTCGACGGGCACATGTGTGTACCCCAATATTGCAGAGTGCTCGCACATGCGCACTCGCATTGCGAATAATAGTTGGAGCTTAGTTCGCCCGGCTAACGGGGTGGCACAGGGCACTTGGCATGGCGGCGGACTGAGTAAATGACCCTTGACCTGAAACCAACTTGAGCGGCACAGCTTAATTGAGCGAAATATACCCTGTAAATTAGTCGCTTGGGCCATCGTTTTATCTCTCCTCTCAATAATGTCATTATTCAGAGCCGCCATCTGAATAAAATGCCCAGTTTAGGGTCTTAAGATACCGCATTTAAATAAAGTATTTATTTGAGGCACGGCGATGCGAAACCCGTTTGCCGCGCTGCCTCGCTTAAGCCGCTTTGCGAAGCTTGCAATTTACTTATGTATTTTAATATTATTGGCGAACTGCACCCAGCAGTGAGCCATTGTCGTCTCCGCTCGAACCGTTGCAGTTTTATTTCGAATTAAATAGTAATGAATATGAAAGCATTAAAAGAGATGAGCATTGCTGTTGCAAAAATGCATCCGCATTGGCCGCACAAGCTGAGAACGATCGTTGATCCGTTCGCATTTGTCGGCCGCAAGTTTTACGATTGCAAAACTATTAGCTGGCTGCGATC
Organism: Drosophila rubida; assembly: GCA_035046165.1. Classification (NCBI taxonomy): domain Eukaryota; kingdom Metazoa; phylum Arthropoda; class Insecta; order Diptera; family Drosophilidae; genus Drosophila; species Drosophila rubida. The sequence goes on along the minus strand of JAWNOF010000012.1, from coordinate 14,440,741 downwards.
CAAGCGTCCACTCGCATGAAGTCCATTTGGCCGCCAGACAGTAGTCCATTTGGCCAAACAAAGCGCAGAGACACACAACGCGACTGCAGCTGGCGTTGGCAAATATTTGTGGTGTCGAGCAGCATGTGGCACGCAGCCAGAGCCAAAACGCAGCACAGATCAGCAGCAGATCAACCCGTTGCCTCGCTGCCAAATTTCAGACAGAACATTACACTTTTTACGGCTGTCATAAACGCGGCGGCTCCGCGCGCTTGTTTGTCACTTTCACTTTTCCCATTGCGACGACAGCAAACTGTTTGTGGTTCTGGGAAAATTAGAGACGCTTCACATTTGCTGTGTGTTGTTTTCTTCGTTTTTTCGGTAATTGCATTTGGAGCGCAACAGACGCAAAAAGTAAACTCGAAGCCGTATCGAAAACTACTGAACCCTTTCCCAACCGCTGTGCACAGTTCTACTTCCACAGCGGGTGGCGGGTGGCGGATGAGCAGAGCAGGTAGATCTTGCAACTACAACTGCAGCACTTTCCATTTCTCGATTTCTCGTGCGGCTCGAAGTCTGAGCTGTGACCCGCGGCATTCATAAATAAGTTCATGGGCAGAGTGAATACAACAAATCAACGCCATGAGTGGGGGAATGGGATATTGGGAAACTTTTTTCGTTGGCTGCTAATCTTCTGAAAATGGAAATTATTAATGGGGAAAAGTTTAGTGGTCTGGGGAGCGAAGAACTTTTATGGCATTTCCATATCACCAGATTATCGAAGAGTGAGCGAGCGAGATGAAGTAAGTTCGACTCGCGTTGCTCATTATGAAAATGTAACCAATTTGGCAGCCAGACACAGACGCGAATGTGCTAAGTGCTCTAAGCTGGAGCAAGGAGCAAGCAACGGGGTCGAATAGTAGTCGTCGACTCTCAATCATGTACAACTAGTCGCAGTAGTGCGAGTAGGAAAGTGCTCCCTGCTTCGTGTCCATGTCCGTGTCCGTGTCCGTGTCCGTGTCCGTGTCTGTCGGGCTGGTCTGGGGAATGCTTAACTAGAATTTATGCACACGAGCATATTCCATTGGGGAATTCGAGGCGGTGGCGGTGGCGACCAGTGAGATGAGGCTCTCTGTTTGTGTAGCAAACAAGAAGAGCAAACCGAAGAACAACACAACTAAAAAGTTTGGCAAAAAGCAGCCGGAAAAAAGATACATATGGGAAAAAATGATGACGTCGTTGAATGTGGATGGTAGAATGTTTGGCAGCTAGAAGGATGCTGCTCAATGGCTCGTTCGCCGGGTGGGTGGGTGGTTGGACGACGGATACGGATAAACAAACAAATAGACAAACAAGCGACCACTCGACGACGACTACGACAGCTTCTGTTTCTCGGTGTGTGCGAACGGGTGAGGAGTGAAAGTAGCGACTCTAGAGAGTGGGGGGAGGAGGCGTTGGCAGTGACACTGGGAGGTGAACCTCGAGCTGCGAAAGGGCCAACATATGACCTATAAAAGTAACGCACAACCACACAGAGACAGTGACAGAGAGAGAGGCAGGGGGAATTGCGGCAACGCGCGTCGCGGCGACATAATCGAATGAGCGGCAAGTAATGGAGCGAGCGAACACTGAGACGGCAGACAACTGGACCCAATGGAATATGAATGCATCAGCGACGCACTCTGCCATATCCCCCATAAATACTATATATATGCCACACACACTCACACACACACTCAGATATTCACTCGCTTGTTTGCCATGTTGTGCACGATCCCAGGCCAGCGAACCAACTATAAATTTATTGTATTTGCGCTTGGCGCAAACAAGAAAGCGCACTTTTCGCCACAGCATTTTGTACAAAATTGAAATAAAATGATAAGCGTGAAATAATAATGAGGAGCGTGTTCCGGCATAAATCGGCTGCCATCTACTCGCTCATCGCCCAAAGATTCGAATCCAATGGCGCTGCTGGCGTCGGCCATGCGAGGTAATTGAATAAAGGGGTGAGAGATGATTGTCGACCATATACACTTTCTCATATATGATTCGTGGATGGGCCAGAACAATTTGTGCCCTTCCATTAACTGTCTGCGACAAGTGCCTCACATCCTCGACTCGCTTTAGATGAGCAGGACAATGTCGAAGTCCGCGGCAAATGATGCGAGAGATTCAGTCTCATAAATGTCTCTGCTAAATGCTTTGTTTTTCTCTCCAGTGAAAAACATTCAATCAAAATTTCTATCGAAATAGCATTCATAAATGTTCAAAGACTCATCAAATATTAATAACTTCAAGATATACTCAATGATTTAGCGAAGTAAGAGCAGCTAAATGAAATAAATTATATTATTTATTTGTTCAAAAATAGTTGTTGAATAGTAGAATAATTTAAAGTTGTTTTTTTTTTTATAAGAATTCCGTCTTCATTTTGAACACAATTAATCCTTTCTGCCAACGAAATCTTGACAACTTCAGCTTTGTTTCCCTTTGAACAGTTGCATTTTTTTAGCGTATGTAATTGAAGACATTTATTGCAAGCATTAATTAGCATTAAATAAGCAATAAACTAAACATATTATTGTGAAATGTGAACAAGATTTTTAATGAATTCTCATGTTTTCTCCCGCTTCGATTTCAGTTGGATTATTTTGGATTTTACAGTGACCCCCCGAAGTGAGACCTCAATGCTCGGCAGCTGTTGCAGGTGAGCGCTCTTCTATATATATATATATGATTATATAAATTTTAGGTATATTTTTATACAAGCAATAAATGCGCCACATGTCAACTATCAATTTAAAGCGGCAAGCGTCGCAGGTGCAACTCGAACCGAGTCAAAAGCTGAGTTTTAGCCAAGTGGCCCTTAATACGAGGCACACAATTCTCTTATGACGTTTTCCATTTTTATTTGCCAACATGATTTTTGCTAAATTGCAATCCCGAGAACGCAATGCGAATGCGTGTGGCATATGAAATAGTTGCTTCGTCCCCCCTCCCACAATCTCTTCTCTTTTCTGCCTTTGCTGTTTGCCTACCTTTTGCCATTTACTTTTCATCCCGAATGCTGAATGCCGAATGCCGCTTCGATATGAAAAAGGCAAAAGTTGATCAAATAAATGGCGAAATTTCCATATTCCGGCGATAAGCGTCGAAACGTGTACTCCGTATGTAGCTCAGCTCAAAGATTTTCATCAATCGGGGATAGCCAACCGTCGACCTTCCTCAGCCTCAGTCCTCCTCCACCCGCTGCCCAAGTAACAAGTTGTGCGAATCTCCCACATGGGGTGGGTGCTCTACTCTGCTCTCTGCGCTGTGCACGGCATGTTGCCAAGCAGAGCAGTGTCGACGAGGGGGAGGGGGCGGAGTGGGGATAACTATGGCGGCAGGTACAACCCCCATCGCTTAGCTAAGTAAATGGGTTGGCTGACGAACGTGACTCGCAGTTGCCTCCGGTTCGATAACACGGGGCCCACGTCTCCGTCTTCAGCTCCAGCTCCAGCTCCAACTCTAACTCGAACTATATGTCTCTGACTCTGGCAACGAATTGAAGCAATTGAACAATGGCAGCTGTTTGGCTCTGAGCAAGCAAATTACTTTCCCAGCTCTAACAAACTTATGCAGAAAATATATAGCATAGGAATAGATATTGCACAGTAATTTAAAGTGACTTTGCGCAAAAATACAAATTTATATTTTAGTAAATTGGAATTGATGAAATTACAAATATATTTTGATAATCATATTCTAATATGAAATTAACTTAAATTATGAAAGAATAAATAGGTTAAAGTGACTTTTGGCAAAAATACAATTTAGCAAATAAATATTGGTGAAATTGAAAGTGAATTGTGATAAACATATTCTAATATGAAATTAACTTAAATTATGAAAGAATTAATAGGATAAAGTGACTTTTGGCAAAAACACAAATTAGCAAATTTATATTTGAGTAAATAAATATTGGTGAAAATGAAAGTATATTTTGATAAACATATTCTAAAATTAAATTAACTTTATTTATGAAAGAATATATAGGAATATCACACAGTATTTTCTACAAATATTTTGATACATATTGATAAGCATATTAGAAACATAAGAATTAAAATTTCATTATAAAAGAATAAATAGAGATGGATATCACACAGTATTTTTAAAGAGATATTTTGTCGAAAAACAATTTAGTACATTTCTATTGTAGTAAATACATATTAATAAAACTACAAATTAATTTTGATCAAAATATTCACATATGAAATGAATTTTAATTATGAAAGAATATATATAAATAGATATCACAAAGTAAATTATAGTATAATTTTATGAAAATACAATATAGTAAGTTTCTATTTTAAATATTATAAAATGAAATTAACTTGGATTATGAAAGAATTTTTAGGAATTCGGTAATTTAAAGTGATCATCTGGAAAAACACAATTTAGTAAACTTCTATTTTATTAAATTGTTAAAATGTAAATACATTTTGTTCAAAATATTCTAATATGAAATGAAATTGAATTCCTTTTGAAATTTTGTCCTCTTGCTTGTTTGTTAATTCTTATCTCCATAAATACTTCATAGTGAAAATTTAATTTCAATATTTACCTGGAGTGTAGGTGGATTGTCTGTTGCAGCAATTAGTTCGCTGTTGCAACCAATTTGCGCCATTGTGACTTGCTTCTTCGCCATTGACTGGCAGCCAAAGCCCGTCACGATTGCGAACTGGAGCAACTAATGAGGAATACATGTAATTACATGCGGTTACGCAATAACAACACACACTGACTCGGCCCCGCTCATTGCTATTGGCATTGGCGATGCCATTGTCACACTGCTCCATCCCCATCTCCATCCTCAGCCCCAACTCGGGCCGCCTAAAGCCGAATCAATGCCCGGAGACAACCCCAGAAATTTAATAAACACGCAAGTGCACGGAAGTAAATTATCCCGTCAGTCAATTATGTATGTTGCCCCTTCTCCGCACCCCGCTCGCCATGCGCCCACTCAAAGTTAGACGACTCGAGCTTCAGCCTCGACTTGGGCCCAGCGTCTTCGCCCCCCGCTTGCGCCATATGTCTGGCCGACGTCTTTGGAAGCCACATAAATACCTCGTTTATTTGCCTGCCAAGGCTTGCGTGTGTTTTGCACTGCGAGTTCTTTCCGCCTCTTGCCCTTCATGTTCTCGTTGTTGTTGTTTTCATTAAGCGTTTTCCACACCCGCTTCAATTGTTTGCTTTATTTGTGGTCGCAGTTTGCCAGTATTTTTGCTTTTAATTAAACGTTCGCTCTTTGCCAGGCGACTTCAAGCAAATTGAAATATGTCACACAAACTTCATAGTGCACTCTGTTACCTGATAGTTAACTTAATGCCTCGGCTGTAAATAGCAATTGATTAAAGTCGCCACAATCAAGCGCCATTTCAGTTTAATTTCGCTTTCAATTGCGAAATAGTTTACAAGAAGGTATTATTTTATTTAATTTTACTCATGAAATGATTAAAAGAAAAGCGTTCAGTTGGTATCTTATTCGACTGCCTCATGCCGGCAATTCGTTGATACTATCTGCATATGGCTTTGTACATTGCTTCCACGTTGCTTCTTATTTACATTTGTGGTCTAGTATACTCGTAAAATACACAATTCATTTCGCTTTCTTTGCCCTATGCTATTTTTGGTTTGCCTTCTTCTTTTTTTTTGCAATTTTCCAGTTCAAAGTAACCCGAAATTACTTGAAACAATTTTTGTTTACAATTTCATCATAATTTTTGTTTAAACGAATCGCAGAAAATGTTTCGATCTGGCATCGTCTGAGTGCGTTCAAACATATGCACATACTCGTACATATGTTCCAGTATCTTTGGCATCAGCCGGCGTCGACTGTGGGCGAGTGGATTGATTATATATATTTTCGAGGGGGAAGGTAGCTTCTGGCTTGCCACGTTCAATATCTGTTGAATAAATAACGAAATGACGTCTGGCTGACTACATGTGCCTGCACATTGTATACTCTACGCGCGTGTATATTAACTGCAGCAGTCGCTTGGGCAGAGAAATGAAACTGGAGTTAATAAGTAACTAATACAATTCTACTATTATACCATAACTCTTCAAATTTGCCACTTTTAAGTTAAGTTAAGCGAATTCGTGCTCTTTGTTCACCCGCCCAGCGGGAATTTTAATCAGCGCCTCAAGCTGCCAATTGCGTAGCGAAGTTGAATTAATTTCACTAATTTCGCAGCGAAATTTGCATGAGCCGACGCTTGCTCGCCCCACCTCCCGGGGGGCACTTGAAGCGGCTTAATTACATTAGAGATGCGCAATTAGAGGGCCGAGTTCAGCCGCTAGACAGACACCGCGAAGGGTTGCGCCTTCGCCCTCGCCGTCGCCTTGAAGCGGACCAAAGTTCATTAAGCGGGCGAAGGTGCTGCCAGCGATTGGCACACCTCAGTCGTTGGGCCGCCCAATCCCCGCTGGCCCCAGCAGCTAATTTGCATAGCAAGTGGTCGAGTGCGTGGATGTGGGCAGCATGAAATATTAATTGCTTCGGCGAGGTGGCTGCAAAACAAACAAAACACTTGCCAGCTGTCTACAAATTGGAGTAGACAAATTTGTCTGCCCTGCGCTGCCATTTGATTTATTTACATCCGAGCTTTGAAGAAGGCGCTAATTAAAAATACAAACAACAAGCTGGCAACAGGAGTCTTGGCTAGTACTTGTGGCCAGCGAGAGTCGGAGTCTGGCCGACAATGTAAGAACAGCATCTAGATGCTAGACGCAAAAATTGAATTTCAAATTCTAAGTGAAGCAGCGACAACAACAACCACTGTGTGTGAGGGCTCTCGCGCCCTCTCGCTCTGGCGCCCTGCTCCTGGCACGGCCACTAGACGAGTGCACACTGTGCATCCTTTTCGCACGCACACACGCGCCGGCTCTCGTGTGCCGCGGCAAGCGGCGGCCATTGAAGAGGCGACCAAACGGCATTTACCCCGCCCCCCGTCGCCGTCTACGTCTCTACTCTACTCTACACACAAAGCAACCACCACCCCGCTGCCAAGCAAACGAATAGCATTCGGGTGCGGGGTGGGGGCAGAGGTTCAAAAATCTGTTCATGCTTCTTGTTATTGTACCATATTCTGTTGCTGATGTTGTGGAATTTAATTTATATTCTAGGCCGAAAACACTGCGGCCGCATGAGAATAAAACGAAATATTTCTCTCGGCTCGTGTGCGCGTGTGTGTGTGTGTGTGACTCACCATAGGGCACAGAAACAACAGAGAAGAACAACAATAAGAACAACAAAGTTATGGGTGTGTGTCGGCACATTTATTTACATTTTTTAATGCACACACAGAATATATAAACAAGTTCTATTTTATTTTGGAAAGCAAGTTATTACGCACATTGAGGTGGGCAAAAACTTAAATGGAAACTCAAATTGAAACGACTGTCGCTCTGTCATTTCCCAAATAATACTTTACTCCACTTCGTCGGTTAATCTGGGCAGCCAAAAGCGCAACGCGAACAATCAAGTGAAACTTGAGAAGTTGCGACGACATCATCAAATATGAATGATGACCCTTGTTAAGGGCCCAATTAACTGGCATCGCTGCCATCTTATAATGGCTGACCAAACACAAAAGAGAACAAATGAAAACCGCGGCCAGATGCCAGATTGTGCATTCTGGAATTGCTCGCTGCTGTCAGTCGTGGCGAGCGTGCATTGAACCCAGCTGCGAGAGTGGTCTGAAAGTCAAATGAGATGCACCCAATTGGCATAGGAATGGCCAATTGCGGAATATGGCGCAAACTTGGTGGCTCGTGAGGGCAGCGTAATAATTTTTAAAAATTTATATCAAGTAGCGAGCTACTACGAGTACTAGTTGAGGACAGCAACTATCCGCCCGCACACCGCACACCAACAGTCGTCTAACTAGACGGCAGCAGAGATATCCTGGCGCAACTCAAAATTGCGTGGCTTAGTGCGCACCACGAACTTTGGGGAGCAATCGTGGGTTTTATCATGGGGGATTTATGCCAAATGATGGCAGATTGCCAAGCTGCAACTACCACAAACTACTGGCGGGGGACGGGCTGGAAGACGGCAGGCGGACCGAGGGACAGACAGCCGAAAAAGCTACTCCTATTTTTCGTTTGTTTTATTTTTCTCATTTTTCTGTTTGTTTCTTTTTTTACAATTTGTTGTCAAGTATAACGGCTAGAAAAAGTTGCGCCAACCATGAGGAAGATTGCACAGTGGAACAGAAACTATTCTGCTTTTTAAATATTAAGTTTTGAGATCGAAATGGAAGCACAAACGAATCTGGGACTCATTCTTTTTAAAACTTATAGAAATTATGTTGCTTCTTTTGATTTAGGTAGATTTTATTTGAGAAAGATTGCACAGTGGAACAGAAACTATTCTGGTTTTCATATATTTTGTTTTGTGAACGAAATGGAAACACAATTCTTTCTGTATTGCCTCTTTTGATTTAAGTCGATTTTATTTGAGGAAGATTGCACAGTGGAACAGAAACTATTCTGGCTTTCATATGTATTGCTTTGAGATCAAAATGGAAACACAATTCTTTCTGTGTTGCCTCTTTTCATTTAAGTCGATTTGAGGAAGATTGCACAGTGGAACGCAAATACTTCTGCTTCTGCTTGGTAATCGAAATGGAATCGCAAATCTGCCTTCATTGAAAGAAACACATAGCAATTGTGTTGCCTCTTTGGTTTAAAAGCTTGTTCGAAACTTGCAAGACAATTATATGCAAATAACTTCATATTCGTAATGTATAGTATATTATTTCTAAAAACAAATAGTTTGTTAAAAATTAGTCATATTTTGAGTGTAGTTAAGTTGTACTTGGCGATTCTGCGCCACTGTGATGGGCATAGTAGCTGATGCTACCGTGAAGCCAATTTGCTGCGGTTCATCAATATGCCACGCCACACACACAGCGACACACATCCACATGCACATTCGGCTGGCTAACCAACTAAATGGCCAGTCAGCCAGCCAGACAGAGTCAGAGTCAGAGTAAGAGTCTGATGGCGAGATGGAGCTGAAGCTGGAGCCATTGGAGGCGCCTGTAGTTGGGTAGCTTGCAGATTTGCTTCAGTCGTTTGGCGTACTTGGGATGCCGCCTCGGGCGGGCGGAAATGCGCAGGCAGCAAGACGACTACGACGACGACAACGACGACGACGACGACGAGGAGCTTAAGTGGCTACACGTACTTGCAAGCTCGAGAGTCGCTGCTGCCTGTTTGGAGGAGGCAGCGGAGCGAGAGAAAAGAAATATGTGCATAAATTTAAAGAATCTCAATTTACTTGGTTCGTGTTCATTGGCGCGCCGGCTGCTCCAGCTCTCAATCCACATGCGGCTCCAACTGCCGCCGCTGCTGCTGCTGCTGCTGCTCCTCGAGCGACTCCTGCTCCGTCCCGTGATTTGTGAGCTCAATTATTGTACATTTTCTTGTTGGCTCTTCTTGGGGGCCGCCCGCCGACCGCCGCCCGTTGCCCTCAGTCTGCAGCGTCTTCCATATCACCGGAGCGCGGTTGTTTTTTGTGGTTGTCACTTTGTTATTTATTCAGCGCCATGGCCCGCCCATTGACCGGGCTCTCCATTGTGGGCATGGCTGCCCCAGCAACTGGGGGCTGTTAATGAGTTCGTTCCCGTTCCCTTTCCCCTGCCACTTCTCTTGCCCATTCCCATTCTCAATCTCGTGCGCGTCCGCGTTTCCATTCGCGTAGAGCGTGTTGTCTTTGAGTTCGAGTTCGACTTCGAGTTGGCGGTCTCCGCATTTGGATGCTAATGAGTGCATGGCATCCAATAAATTTAGTTTGCCGGGCTTTGCTTTTATCGCACCACTTGCATAATTCACTCGCCGGAGTTGGAGCTGGAGCTGGAGCTGGAGCTGCCAACTGGGGTGCCGCAGATGACAGAAAGTCTTAAGAGCGCACAGAGGTCAATAGAAATTTATGGGTCGCCTTGTTAACACCACTGATTACAAATTGTTGGCTCGCAGTCGCTCTGGGCTGCCAACCAAGGACATGAACCCAAAAACCGTGTCTCCATTAGGAGCTCTCGTGTCGAAAATAGCGCTAATGAGAGCTTGTTAGTTGTGCACGCTTGTCTGCCATTATGCAAATCTGATTCATGTTCAATTGAAGCGTGTTCCTTTTACTGCTTCACCTGGGCGGCGTCTTTGCTTCAAACTATTGGCAATGGCAATAAAAAATATTTATGCGGAGGAATTAGTTTGGTAGTTTGTCTCTCAAAATGCTGAGCAACCTCATTTTTTAGGGCAATCGTTTAAACTTAATGCTGATATGATTGCTGCACGCTTATTATAGGAGAATTCTCTGGTTTATGCAAATCTAATTAATTTAGATGTAAAAGAAAGCTGTCTTAAGCAGGTGTTTGAGTCCCACATAGGAAGCCACTTAAGAAGCCATTAAAAGAGCGATATAAAGCCGACGAAGCGTTTAGTTAATTGGATGACTCATTCATAATGATTAGTAAATGAGTGCTAATCGCCTGTATTTAGCTTGTCAAAATGTCAAGTTCTCTGAATTCAAATTGAGACATCGGAATTCATTACTGCAGCTAACTGTACAGCCGATGTCGGTCTTGTGGCTGCAATTATTTTTGGAGATCGCAGCGAAACCAGTTGCAGACCTGTTCGCAATCATTACTATGAAATGTGGTGCAGGTTCAACTCAAGCTGTTTGCCGTATTAGCCTCAAGATTGTCGCCAGATAATCCCAACCAGATTGCACAACAGCGCAGCCTAGCGGCCAAAATCGGAACCTTCAGCTGGCAGCGATGAGGGCCTGCATCCTTCCACTTCGCCCAAACACTAGCCTAGCGCAGGGCAACGAGTCTAGAGCGTTCCACGGGCAGATAAAATGCTCTAGCAGCAACTGCTGCTGCGCCGTTGGCCGCTAGATGTCGCCAGCTGCCGGCAGGGGCAAGCCTCTAATCGAAAGTATCTGGCGTGGCGGCCATGTTGAATTTATCTGCGTATCTACACAGCACAGCGCAGCGCAGTGCGTCCTTTTCCCGCACATGCGCTCGACGCGCGGCGACTTCAGGCGTGGCAAAATCTCACCCGGCCAACCAGTCTGCGCTGACGTCGCGACGTCGACGCTGGCGCCGACGACGCCGTTGGCACGCACACCACTGCAGCACGCACCAATACACACACACAGACATCGCCCAGAACGTAGTGGCAGCAGCAGAACCAGCTCTGCCTCGGCCGCCGCTCCCCGCCCCCGCCCTGACCCAGTGCAGCTGGCAACGGCCATTGACCAAAGCGCGTGACTTCCATTATTTGTGGTGGCGTTGCCATGACGACGCTGCTAAGTCTAAGTCTGGGCCCGGGAACGGCGCTCGCTCGTCGAGGCGCCCGGCTCACTGCATCACTCGCAATCGTCGCAAGTTGCGCTGCGCACCAGCAGCAGATAAGACTTTGCTTCAGCGATTCCGCAACTGCATCCGTAGCGAAAACAATCAATAAAAAATCAAATTATTATTGCAGACTATTGATTTAATAAGCCAGCAAGTCAGCCAGAGACATAGCACATAGTTCGCTAGTAGCGCTCTGCGCTGCGGCTCTAAGCCAGCCAGCTGTTCAGTTGCCGGCGGCACTTGGAAGCACTCACGATTATTGCTGCTGGGGCCGCAGTCGACGGCATTTAAATAAATTGGCAATTAGTGGTCGAGCGCTAATTGCAAACTTGCTGTGGGGTCTTTGGGCAGTCGGCGAAACGGGAAGCTCCCACTTGAATTGTAGAAGAGTACCTCGACTAATTGGGGGCGACAATTGCGGGCACTCATGAATACGAGTATATGCTGCGACTGTCTGGACTGGAATAATTCATTCATCTAAAATCGATCAAGAGTTCAAAAACATTGTACACGATAATTAGGCAGGCAATTTCAATTTGTTTTTCTCAATTTGAATTGAAGTGAATGTGTGTTTTCTTGCACAATTTAATGCTCAAGAGTTGGGCAATTTGTGGCATGCAAATCTTTGAAAATATTTTTGGCATGTGCGCAACTAGCGCTTAAAACCAACTTAATTTGCATAAATACTTATTTTAGTATTTAATGCAGTCATTGCATAAACCTGACTTCTTTATATGCATGTGCATTGGCCATTTATCAACGGCCAGCGGCTGCAAAACTCTGGCTCTGACTCTGACTGTGACTCTGGCTCGCTGGCCATTTATGCAAATACTCGTATTGCGAGTCCGGGGCGAGTCCTGCAGCCCAAGATGAATATTTTAGTCACGTTAATTCATTCCACGTTTAATTCAGATATAAAGTTCCTAACTTATATCGTGCTCATAATGCATGCAAACTTATTGAGCTGCTCGACTGATTCAGCCAGCTCGGGGCCCGGCAGGCAGGTGAGTCCATTAAGTGTTCGATTTATACTGATACGGTCGAGCTCTGAGCGCCCTGCGGCCGCCTCGCATTCTGCCCGCTGATTTATGAGCGTCCCATGGCGGTGCGATTGGTGTCCCCCTCATTTCGATGCCGTGATCCCCTCAGCCGTCTGCTGAACTGGAGATTTACGGCCTGATAAATCAAAGTTTTGTCCTCGACCATGTGCCAGCTGCCACACACGGTGCCACAGCGACAGCTACAGCGACAGCGACTTCGACAGGCGGAAGCAATTAAGCGAGTGGCGTGGCAAAAAAGTTTTGTCAGGCAACCAAGAAGTTGTCGTTCTCGTTGCCGTTGACGCAATATGGCCAAGACATGAGGCACGCAAATGGCGGCGAGAAGGTGGCGAATTTCATTAGATGTCGTCCTGCAGCACAGGACAGGACAGACAGAAACAACTCTGACAACGGCACAAATCTGTTGGGGCCATAAAACAGAACTTTGCCAAAATATTGGCCAACACTTTTGCCACCGAAATTAAAAAGAAATCTCAAGCAGCCGGACGCAGCAGCGAGCACAGTTGTCGGCTTTAAAGCCAGCTTTAACGTGCACAACTTTGTTGTTGACTTGGACCCTGTTTTCGGCCGTTTCCATGCCATTACCCGGCCCCAAAGCAATTTGCGTGTGTGTCTGTGTGTGTGTTTCTTTTTCGTCATCAAAATATGAAAGCAAACATCGTCGACAAGAAGACAGGCCGTGCCAAATAGAATCATATTCGCTCTCGACTTGGCTTACTTAGCTTTGTTTGCCTTCTTCAATTCGTGTGTACATCAAGGTGTGTTGCGGCTCCACTTCCGTCTGTTCCGCCCGCCCGCCGCTGTTGTGTGTGGCACATGCAACGATTGGCGTGGCATTTACCACGGCCAAAACATGTCAACAAGCGCTGGGGATTCAACTGCTTATTGTAACGAGCAGTCGTGCTCTGCTTTTACCCTCCACTTCTACTCTACACTGCGCCAAAAGTCGAGAATAAAACTCGTGTGTTTCTGCCAGTGTATTTGGCTGGGGATTTGCAGATCCCAGCCAGAGCCTCCGTTAAGCGGAACGTAGCCATTCTTCCGCATCGTTGCCTTATGCACAAATAAAGAGAAAAGTCAGAGCAGTAGCAACTGAAGCTGGTCGTGGGTGTTGCCTAAGTTGGTTTGCTGCAACTGCTGTGCAAGTAATGGCGAAGCAAACGCAGACAGGAGGCACGAATGGTTCACTCCAGCGCCGGCACTGGACACCTATGCGGCTGGAGCACGTCCTCGGAGAGACGGAAGACGAAAAGTGGGCACTGTGGCAGACTGAAGGCAGCCAATTCGCCGACTGACTGCCACTTGAAACAGATTTACTTTTGGCAGCTTATGGCTGCATGCTTTGGCAAGCTTTATGGCCAGCTGTCGGTCTGGCCGAGCTTCTAGTTCTGGCGAGGAATGCGGCCAACCCGACGACGACGACAACGACATCGACATCGACGTCGACACGTTTGGTGCTGGCAAAAGTTTTCTCATTTTGACAGGATGCTCGCTCGTAACGAAAATTGTCGAGTTCGCCAAGCGCCGCTGGGACACAACAAAAACAGCAGCAACAACCGTGACAAATGGAAAAGGAAAATCGAGAAGCAGAAATGCCATGAGAAAATTGGAACCGCATGCACTATGCGACATTTCTCATTAAAAGTTTCCACGTTTGTTGTTGTCGTCGAGCCAACAAGCGTTCTTATCGCCAGACAAAAGCCATCTTCATAATAGACCCCAAGCGGGTGGCGCAGAATCTCAAATTATACATAATAGCCGACTTCTTGCCTCCAACAGCGGCAACATCGACAAGCAGGTGTCATTGCACTTGCCAACGTTAATTGGCGAAATGAATATTTAGTTAGCGAAAATGATTTAAATGCAGCAGTCATTCAATTTTGCACACTTGACGAAAAAACTTGTAAATCTATTAAAAGGATTGTAGCGATTATGGGGATGCATAAGAGCACAAGAGCGAGTCAACTATTAGATGCTGCTTATTAAAAGTTTTTATAATTCAATTCAATCAAATTCAGCTCAATAAAATTGATAAAGGTGTGCAACAATAATGTGTAGTAATATATCAACAGAAAGTGCAAAATGATTTAAAATAAGCGAATTAATTTCATCTCTTTGCGTTTGTCGAATGCCAGCTGTTTTTGATTGTTTAATTAATTCTCTAGTTGGACTAAAAACAATTTCTTGAAAGCGAGCTAGATAAACTAACGTGTGTTTTAAAGGCAATTGCAGCTCGCAACATGGACATTATTTTTGGGTCTTTGGCTCCTCAGAGCTCTTAGCTGGGAAATTACTTTCGACAATTACAGCTCAACTCTTTGCTTAGCCTTGGCTCGCGATTGCGAAGGCCAGGCACCTGGGCTGTAATTATTTACACTTTCCAAAAGCTAATTATGGGAATGTTCTCTGAGTTGGCAACGAAAATATGAGTAAAAGTGCGCGAGTCGAGGCATATTAATGGGTTTCCAAGTCGTTGCAAAAAACAGCAGACCTTGAAAGCAAATTAGGCGCAACTTGCGAGCAATTATCGTTAGTTTGCCCCGATGTGTTGCAAAGGGTTGAAACGCAAGTCAAGACAGCGTTTGGCACTTCGGCACTTGGCACTTGGCATTTGGCCAACAACGAAGGGTTGTTCATGTTGTTGTTGTTGTAGTGATGAGCTCAATGCCAGTCGGCGGCCATCATAAAACAATAAAATGGCAACAACACGGCAGAAAGGGCATAAAAAACCATAAGGAACAACTGCAAGGCTATCGCCAGAAAAGTGAAAACGAGGCAGGGCAGCGCGAACGGAAGGATTTGGGCTAAGACAACAAAAGCGACACACACACACTCACACAGTCGCGAACATATACGAGTATATATACATGTGGCTGGTGCCAGTTTAAATCTACGCATTATGGTCGCACAGTGGGCCCATTGACAATTTGCGGCCAGCGGCCGATCACCAAAATGAGCCAGAGAGTTCGCTGCGTTGAATACGAGCATATTACTACATATGTCTCTGGTCTGTCTGGAACAGCGGCTCTCGCTTGCGGACTGATTTCCTTGCCTTTATGATGCCGCTTTCCAGTTCGAAATTTTACGGTCTACGAGAGTTGCCAGTTGCCAGTTGCCAGTTGGCAGTAAAAAGTGAGAGTCATTAAAAATTTTTACTGCTTCTCAAGGTCGTCTGCGTGAGTTTTATGTTACTTTTTATGGCGCAGTCGTCGCTACCACGTCACGAGGCCATTCAGCCATTCAGGCTGCGACTCTCGTTGTCATCTGCCGGCTGCCTTTATCGCCGAGCATCGACTGACCCAATTTGTCTACCAGATACTGCACCTAGATGGATGTAAGTAGTCATTAATGTGCTCATTCGAGTTCCTTGAACTTCAACTTGAAGTCGACTTCTTCAATTGCCAAGCAAATTGTTGATAAGTCAAATAATTTGTAATAATATATGAATAACTTATAATACCATCGAATCTATATCTATATCTATATCTATATCTATATCTATATCTATATCTATATCTATATCTATATCTATATCTATATCTATATCTATATCTATATCTATATCTATATCTATATCTATATCTATATCTATATCTATATCTATATCTATATCTATATCTATATCTATATCTATATCTATATCTATATCTATATCTATATCTATATCTATATCTATATCTATATCTATATCTATATCTATATCTATATCTATATCTATATCTATATCTATATCTATATCTATATCTATATCTATATCTATATCTATATCTATATCTATATCTATATCTATATCTATATCTATATCTATATCTATATCTATATCTATATCTATATCTATATCTATATCTATATCTATATCTATATCTATATCTATATCTATATCTATATCTATATCTATATCTATGCCTATATCTATATCTATATCTATATCTATATCTATATCTATATCTATATCTATATCTATATCTATATCTATATCTATATCTATATCTATATCTATATCTATATCTATATCTATATCTATATCTATATCTATATCTATATCTATATCTATATCTATATCTATATATATATCTATATCTATATCTATATCTATATCTATATCTATATCTATATCTATATATATATCTATATCTATATCTATATCTATATCTATATCTATATCTATATCTATATCTATATCTATATCTATATCTATATCTATATCTATATCTATATCTATATCTATATCTATATCTATATCTATATCTATATCTATATCTATATCTATATCTATATCTATATCTATATCTATATCTATATCTATATCTATATCTATATCTATATCTATATCTATATCTATATCTATATCTATATCTATATCTATATCTATATCTATATCTATATCTATATCTATATCTATATCTATATCTATATCTATATCTATATCTATATCTATATCTATATCTATATCTATATCTATATCTATATCTATATCTATATCTATATCTATATCTATATCTATATCTATATCTATATCTATATCTATATCTATATCTATATCTATATCTATATCTATATCTATATCTATATCTATATCTATATCTATATCTATATCTATATCTATATCTATATCTATATCTATCTTCTTACTTTTCCTCTCCACAATTCAATATCTTGTGATAGTTTCCTCAGCTTATTTGGCAATTTTGTTCACGCTTCGGCAGCTGAGCATATTCTAAGATATACGACAAAAATGCTTAGTAGCAAGTACTGAAAGTAAATCCAATAACTACATGCTGAAACATTCATGAGCTCAAATTGAACACGTTCCAGCTTCGCCAGTCGAGTTGAGCTCCAGCTTCGGCTGCAGTCTCAGCTCGATGCCGGCGAATTAAGTTCAATTGAGCTTACTGGCTGCTGCTGGGCCAGGGCAAAGGGTGTTGGCGGGGGTGGGGACCGGGTTGCAGTTATGGCCTGCTCCTCGGGGTCCTCTGTGAGTCCAGTCCTCTGCGAGGCCAACGCACTCTGGCTGAGCTGGAATCGCACGATGGCAGTGCAAGCTTGAGAATTATCCACACCTTCTGCTGCTCACAGCAAATCGAGAGCAGTCAAAGCATTTTGATTACAAGTATTTTAGTTTGCAGACGTTCTGTGCAGTTGCCCAACGAGAGAAAAACAACCAAAATTATATAAATGAAATACCAGCAGCAAAAAGGGAGCGAAAAGTAACAAATTCCTCGGCCAATTTCACGTATTTGCAGATTGAGAAGGTGCCAAGGGAAGTGGCAAAGTGGCAGGCGAAACTTTGAAGTATAATAGTGATGGTGATGGTGGTGGGAGGCGGGATTGCTGCTGTCTGGATTTGCTCAGCTTGTGCATTTTGAATTCGTTCTCTTCGCATTTTGCACATTGCAAACCATTCAAAATAATTGAATCGAAAAATTGGTTTGCAGCATAAAAGCAACTCGCAGCTTAAACTTGCAACTGAATAACCAGAGCGCCACACTCACTTCGATCGAAGCAAGAGCTTACGAAAACTAATTTTATTTAAGTCACAGTTGACCTCGGAACAAAGCAGCAATCTGTCATGCAACATGGCTCAAACTAAGTTCATAAATATCGCGATATAATCATGATAAAACTTAAGACTGTTTGACAGACACTAAGAAGTGACTTTCTAAACTATAAATTTCTATTGAAGCAGAGCGTACGTCGTATATTACCTTCATTTTCCAATTGGCAGTACTCCAATATATTGTAAACAATTTCATTGATTACTCTAGAGTTTGCACTGAAATTAAGAGATCAAAATGAATACATTAATTTTAGTATAAACTTGAAGACCAATCGAATGATTTTTGTATCTTAATTTATTTTAAAAAGAAGCCATACAGTTTAGCTACTGAAGGTACAAGTTTGAAGTAATAATATTCTGAGAATCTATACTGCCTCTGCTCATCAGGCAGATCACTAATATTTAGGTTTTATGGCGCAACATACTGTCAACTATTTTAATCATTTTAGTAATTGGAAGAATGATCTGTCAAGCGCTGCATTTTAATAGGAAACCCAAAAAGAATGGGAACATAGTTCGGCTAACAGCTGCAGACCTTACCCTATAGCTGAGTGGGCATTGTGGCTGGCTCTCAACGTGCGAAGAGCAGCACGGCCCACCCCAAGTCGAGCGGTTTGGAAGAGAAAGACGTCGGAAAGAGAGAGTTCCGCGCTCTTTTGCTCAATGCTGGCATGGGGCAGCGGCACAGGGTGACTCGAGTGGCCCGAAAGCAGCTGGTTTTTGTTGTGTTTATTTTGGTTCGTTCAACTATGGAGAGCAGCGTATAGTCGAAATACCTGGCTATAAGCATATTCATATTAATGGTTGTCGCAGTCGCAGTCGCAGTTCGCTTATGACGTCGTCGAATTAAACGCAAATCGATAGAATTAAATCTGTTTTAATTAGCGATTGGAAACCGTGTGCAGCTCATTCGCAATACAGCTCGCATCAGCTCGCAGCGCTGACAAGCAATAAATTTGGCTGGCGATGAGTTTATTAGCCAACAGTGGCTGCACCTCCCCACCCCCCACTCACTCCCTCCGCCCTCTCGATCACGCAGAGCGATGTCATGTCGAATTGGCTCATAAATAAGCAGCACATCGACAGCCAGGCTGGCAGAAATGTCTGAATGACTGAATGGCAGAATGACGGCATGACGTTGTTGGCTGTTGAATGTGCGACGGGCAACAAGCACTTAAATCCCCATCTAGATGCTGGCGGGGACTGATTCGTCCATTTCTATGCCATTCTCGCTTATCGATAACGCTGCTGATGACGCGTCGCTGATGCCAAAGCGATTACTACTTAGCGGCGAATTTCGCATGCAACCACACGGGTGGGGGGTGGTGGGGAGGTGGGCCAAAAACTAATGGAGGATTCGCGGCGTTGTCACGAGCGCGAGTTATGGTTAAGTGCACTTTTTTGCCGTGCTCCCCTCACGTCTTTCTCAGGTTCGTCTCAGCTTCTAAATGCAAATTTTGTGTAATGAGCAGCGCAGTTGTTGGGCGGGAGTTGGGCGCTTTCATTTTAGCCTAAAACTTGGCTAATGCCATCAGCCAACACCTTCCCCGCTCCTGTTGCTGTTGCCTGTGCTGCTGTCGATGCGCTTCGTGAGGTTTGTGCAGAAAATTTAAATATCGTTTCGCCAGCTTCTGCTTATTTTCGGAAAGCAACCACCCCGAACCCAACTGGGAATCATGCAAACATCTATGAGTCTCTCTCTGTATGTGTGTGTGGCACTTTTATTGGTGGTGGAAACGGTTGCAACCACCAAGCTCATCAAGCAGGCAGCCAGCACACGTTGCCCATCGTCGTTATTTGCACTTTGCCCTGCATCCACCTAGACCCGACTCGACTCGACTCGACTCGACTCCAAGCAAACTCTTTTCCCTCCCCTCGGCCGAGCAAGCGCCTTGCTGCGCCATTTGTTCAAATTTGAAGCGTTGCCCGTGGAGCTGCGTCTGAGCTTTGCGTCTGTTATTAATTTTGGCAGAACTCCACATCACTGAGCCCCATGCCCCCACCCGTTTCGTTTGGGGCCGTTTAGCTCCAATTGCGTCTCTGCATCGCTTTGTCTTTGCTGCCGCTGCGGATTTGGGTTTGGGATGCGCTTCATTAATTAACTCAAATGGCCACGACGAGCTTTGCACGTTACAACAATGAATTATTTATATAAAATTTGTCTGGCTCGCTTTTTTCTGCTAGTCTTTTCATCTATTTTGCTTGGCTTTTTCTCTAGTTTTCATGGCACTCGCATCTTTGTTGCCACAGCTTCAATCTTAGCCATTTGCGATGTCTGCGTGCTCGCCATCGTGTCATTTCATTTGCTTGGCTGTCTGCGCGCCTCATCAGAAGGTGAAATGAAGTGCATTACGCTTAAACATTATTGAACACATTGTTATGGCGTATGTGATCCAGCTGAGAGAATAAATAAAATAGTTGTCTGGGAAGGCATAAAGCATCACATTGATATATATTTAATAATGCTAAAAATAGCAGACAGCCAAGCAAATATATCAAGTTGAATTGGACGACTTAGTTTAATGAGGCGCTGAGTAAACTGCGTGACTGAAAGCCTTTTGCATTTTCCCCCCACTCACAGCTCGAAATAATAATGGAAATGCATTGTTAAATATGCATGCGAACTGCGAATTAAATTATGTAATGACTGTCTGTAATGTGTTCTGCAAGCTACACTGCTCAGAAATCTCCCCGGCTTTATAAAGATTTGCTGCGGTCTTAAAATCTCAGCTAGAACGAATTTCATATTTTTTCTTGTTTTCTTTTGCTGCGGAAAATGTAAATATTTAAATGCGTTTTTTTTTTGTTTTTGGTAAAAAGGTCTCCGGATTGGCGGGAGAGGGGTGTGTTTGAGGATAAGTCTAATGGACTTATTGAGTCAAGCACCAGCTGCATTTGCATTCGCTAATGAGGGACGGACAAGCGAAAGGTGGAAGGCGGCAGCTCGTCTAATTGAATGTGTAGCTTATTTAGCAGTAAAACAAAGGTAAATAATAAGCAAGAAGCCATGCATTTTATTCAGTGTGTTTATGAAAATGGCCAACAATCAGACAGAAGCCATAATCGAGGAATGCAATTGAAGACGGCAGCTTTTACATAATGTCGACTGCTGCAAACACACAGGCGAAAAAAAACACACATACGGGGAGCCATAAAATAAAATACACCCTATCAATATAAATGACAATAACAACAGGGGGACAAAAACGAGAGGAGAACAACAACAACAACAACAACAACAAAAAAACAATGGCCAAAACACTCGCATGAATCACGTTTCGAGTCGAGTTCGAGTTGCGGCTCAGAGGCGGACAAGTTGCCGGTCCGAGAGCCAAGAAGAACAAAGGCAAGCTCGACGGCAGAAATACATGTAAGAAAAATGTGTGTACAAATAATGCAGCCATTTTTGGATAACAATGGAAGTTAACAAAGCACACGGCAACAACAGCAACAATAACAACAGTAACAATAACAACAACGACAACGACAAGCGTCGCAGTCAGGCAGGAACAAGAACAGAACAAACATGAGCCTCAAGGCAAAGGTAGAGAATTCGTATTCGAATCCGAATCCAAATCGATTTAAACGTTCACTGACAGTCTCACTGCCCCCCTCGCCCCTCCCCGCCCCTCTCTTTCGCGGTCCCTTTCCAAGCAGCTTTGCGCCATTTGACAAACGCCCAAAAATACCAGCACACAACAGAGAGAAGAAAAAAACCGACAACGAAAACGAAAAGAAACAAAAAAAACATGTCACATTCGAATTGAATTTAAATGAGTTTTGCGCTTGACTTTGCCCAAGACGACACGCACACGATAGTAGAGCAGCCCAGAGGCCGGAGGACTGGGGACAGCGGACTGGGGACTGGGGACTGGGAACTGGGGACGGCGGAACCGAAAGAAACTAAAAACCCAAACTGAACTAGTACCATTAGAGAGACCTGCGATAAAACCCTCGAGATTGTGACGCAATGGAAAAGGCAAATTGGACCGAGCCTACACACACACATGCATAAATAAATATACGTATGTGCATGTCTGTATTTTTCCAAATGCCAAGACTACTACTGCACAATGGGCGCAACACTTCGATTATGGTCCAATTAGTTCCAGTAATACTGCAAGCAAAATAATAAATTTGTAAATTGCCTGTCTCGAAATTTTAAAAATAATTTATCAATCCATCTAAACAAAGCAGGTTAAGCTTTTGTCACAATCTATAAGTTTAGAAATTCATTTTAAAGTAGTTTCCATTGAGAGATTTCTAACCTCAAACAGCTGGACATTATTCCGCGAAGTTGTTAAAAACTCTCTATAATTTTCTATAATTATTTCAATAGAGAAAACAGCTAAACTGTCCAACATCAATACTTGCTTTAAAAATAGGTAATTGCTATAAATAAATTTAATTATTTTTCTCCAATTACGAGCAAGTTTTTATTATACGTTGTCTAACTATAATAGTCTACAACTAATTATCAAATATACATAACAGATAAGCAATAATGCAATTGTTGCAATTTGCATTAATATGAAATGCTTATTTTACACTTTGATTGCCTTAACTATTGTCATTTATAATCACATTAAATGATTAGTTAGTTATAATTCAATACAAATAATTGCATCAGCTAGAAGTTAAATGATGTTTATTTTATCGAATCGCTTTTGCGGCCCACTGTGTGATAGCCTCAGGTTGGCAATAAGATGCTTTGAAGTGCAAGTGTGTATGCCGCATTAGCATCTAAATCGATCGATTGACATGATCATCAGCGGAGCAACTTGTTTTTTGGGATACACTGCCAGTGCTCTCCATAACTCTCGCTGCAGCGTCCCGCTCTGTGTTTGTTTCTCGCGCCCTGCGAGATGACACAGATCGTTTTAATTTAGTCCAATCAGTGCCAATAGAATTAATTACGAAACTTAGACGAGCATTTCGACGACGCAATTATATTTCTCTGTTCAGCTTCATGAGCAACGCGACGCATACACACGATACACAAACGTATATATAGTTATTTACATGTATTTATCCACATGGTTAGTCGCATATGGAGGCAACTGGGGCGCAAGTAGGTCACGGACGTGGAGACGGACTGGGCGAATCAGTTTGCTGGCTGACTGCCTTCGCGGGGGGAAGTAGAAGATTGGGGGGCAGTAGGACAGTTGGACAAGTTATGCGACTACTCATGCCCAGTGACACATCAGTGCCGGGCACATTACGGACAACACACTTATAAATAGCAAAGCATTTCTGCCTCTCTCTCTCTCTCGCTAGTATCTCTTGCACGGATGTGACTTCATTTATGGAATCCATACACAAATGGCCACATTCAAACTTCCTGACGACAGCGCATCTCGCTCTCCGTCTCTCTCTTTCTCTGGGATGCCCGTGGAATACTTAAGCCTGGCCTGCTGGCCGAAATGGACAATCACAGTGTCCCTTTCCATGTGCAGCGTATGCGAAAGTCGTTTAATTTCTCGCTACAGCAGCAAATGAGCTCAAGCGGGGGCAGCATTCAGATTTCACATGGGCCATAAGGTCTCCGCTGGGACTCATCTCCCAGCAGCTTCGATAAGCGTACAAAACAGCAAACACAAATACGAATACCCTGTGCTCTGAGTACGCCATAGGGAGTATTACTCACACATTTCTTAGGCATTCCATCAAAAACGAATAATAAATACAAAGTTGGCAATGCAACTTTGTCTTATTAGTTTTAATTACTAGACAGAGTTGACTTGAATTTAAAGTATTTTGCCAATTTCGATACTGATCTACCTACTATTAATTTCAACATTATGTTAGACTTTAGCGCAATATTCAATTTAAAAAAATGTAAAGGACTTCGCAGGCTCAACTACATAGGGAGTCTTACTCACAGATTTCTTAGGCATTCCATAAAAAATAGATTGATAAAGTTACTAAATATACAGTTGACAATTCAACTTTGTCTTATAAGTTTTAAATACAACACAAACAAAACTTGAATTTATAGTATTTTGCCAATTTTGAATCTGATATAATTACTATCGAATGGAATATTCAGTTAAACTTAAGCTTGATCGAAAATGTACAAAATTTAAAGGTCATCTCCAACTCGACTCTATAGATTTCTTCTGCATTCTTTTAAAAATTCGTTAACACAAATAAATATCAAGTTGGAAATGCAACTTTGTCTTATTATAATTAATAATAATAATATCTTGCCAATATCGACCCTAATCTACTTACTATCGAACTGAACATTAAGTTAACAATAGCTAAAGGAAAAATCTAAAAAATTTAAAGGGCATCTCCGACTCGACTAATAACTTTGTGATCCAGTGTATGATTCATTTGATGAGCAATTTTAAAATTTATTGACGCTGCTTATTACGTATGAATTAATGAATATTTGCTAAGCAGCTGCGCGTTACGTTCCCAATTGGTTTTCTAAGCAATTGCTGCATTTTAAAAAACAGTTAGAAATATAGCTTGATGTCTGTTTAATTGATGCTTTGAAATTGTGCGCACGTTTTTTGCATTGAAATGGCAAACAGTTTGGGCTCCATCAATTATAAGTATGCAAAATGTTTTGCGGGGCGGGGGGCAAGTGGGCAGGGGGCATTGTGGTGCGGCAAGTGCGGTGGCAACACCTAAAATGAGCTAATAGCCGCATTTATTGCCAAACGGCTATAATAAACAATTTGTTGAGCATTTAACGAATTTTACTGCTGCCAGCAGCAGGAATAACAAAGCCAAGCCCGTGGAGAACGCGAGGGGGGACAGTGGAGAGAGGGACAGGGGAATGGAGAGCAACCATAAAAATGTTTATGATGGATTATGCTCACTCTGGCCCCAGCAGAAACGCGCACTCTCCCAGCCACTTGGTGTGTTTTATGGCACTTTCGATGTGGGACACGTTGAGGCAGGTTGCGGCCTGTTGTACTTGTGGTTGAGTGGTTAAGTGGCTCAGCGGTTGTCGTGCTGCTGCTGGTGGGGGGTTGGGGCTGGAGCTGGGGCTGGGGCTGTGGTCATTGAGGCAGTCGAGTTGTCAATGTCAAGGTGAAAAGTGTAGCACATAAAATGGCCATAAAGGTGTTGCAGATTGCCAAGGCAATTGATTTGGTTGCTGCTCGCGAGCGCGCCGAGGGGAGAGCGGCAGAGTGGAAGAGCGGCAGAGGAGCACGCACCGAAACGAGGGGATATTAAAATTTTACGGTCAACGGCAGACGCTCGCCAGACAGCTGACAGATAGAGCAAGCGACGTCGACGACGACGACGGCGAGAAACCCACATGCGCTAGTAAAATAAAGCATTATTATGGCGGCTATTAAGCGACGACCGGCAGCCGGCAAGTGACGGCGACGTTAAGTGCCGCTCAAGACGCTGACGGAAGCTGGCGGAAGCGGCCATAGACTCAGCTCAACCGGGCTGCCCAAGTCCGTCTGTCTCGCTCGTCAGTCGTAAAAGCGAAGCGCGCGCGCGACACGCGAGTCAAGTACACAATGCTAACCACTGCCGCTTCCTCTCCCCCCTGCTCCACCCCGCTCGCGTCATTGTCAACATACACTCGCCTAATAGCAGAGCGGAGTCTCTGCAACATTTTGCGGCTGCGTTTTTATGAATGAAAATGCCAATGCGAATGCGAATGTGAATGCGAATGCCTTTGTTGCTGTCTTTTTTAGTGGCGTTTTATTGGCTCTAATGAGGGGAGCAACAACAGTGTGCCACTGATCAGTTGTCGCTTACAGCTGACAATCGCTCAGCTCTGTTCCACATTAGCTTGTCAACTGCTCCTCGGTCTACGGCCATTGTCGTGGCTGCCATAGTTGCAGGCCAGCCATGTTGGGGTTTGTTGTCGCTGGCGATGCATAATTTATGCGGAAACACGTTTACAGCGAACGCTTATCTGGTCGCAGCGGGATGGTGTTGCTAATTTGCATATTGGCCGCGACTGGCGACGGGTTAACCTGCCCGCTCGCATATCAGGGGCATTTATATAAATATGAGTGATTTATTTGACAATTTTCGACAGCATTTATGCGGACGTGTCACGCATTCCAGATGAAGTCGTTTGCCTAGACCAGCCAGCACCTAAACAAAGAGCAAGACCTTAATGAGATGTCGCCATCGTATCTCCCAAATTCGCTGTAGCCAGCCAGCTGTCGAGTTGTGGAGTTGCAGCTAATCCTCGCCTGTTAGACGGAGCAAGTTTGGATTTGCGCCAGCTTATCTGCATAATGCCAGGCTCTCCGGCATGTTTGCATTTGCATTTGCATTTCAAGTTGGCAGCCAAGTTTTAACTGCAGTTGCATAAACCCCTTTGCGAAGAAAATACAACAGCAGAACAAGAAAAGTACATAAGAGCCGCTAAACGTAGCACAAGCAGCTGCTGCCAAATGGCTGCGACGCCACAGCCAGCGCCGACGGCAACGACGACGTCGCCTCTGCTCTGCGCATGTGTCTAACGCGCTAAAGGGGGGATGAAACGCACACGCACACACCAACATTATCAGCTTAAGATAAATGCGACACACACACACACAAACGCGCGCGCTGCTCGCACAGAATGGTTGCGTGCGGCAGCCATGCTGGATTTGTGCGCAGTGCTGTCGTCTCTTTCCCTCCTGCCGTTTCACTCGCACGCTGCAACCAACACATGCACAACTTGACGCTGCACATGTGTGCGTGCCCGGGCCACACACACAATGCGACCTCTGTCGGCCGAGCGCTGTAGCTGCATGTGCGTGCGCCGTGCGCCAGAGGGCGCTCACTCAAATGGTTTGGGTCTTGACTAAAATAAGAGGCGGCTGCGAAATTGGGCATTTTTCTCATGCGTTCGCTACGCATAAATTGCTCGCATTAAAGAATATAGTAAAATTTAATTGAAAGTAGATATTTATATTGTTTTGGCATGTAAATTTTAAATTTATTGAGATCACTTCATAGTGGGGAAAAGTGCAAATGTGTTGTAGAAATTTCCCCTTTCGGCATTCGCTTGACGCCAGCCGGCGTTTGCTTTATTTCGAAAACAAAACGCAAACACAGAGCTTTGCTTTTTGGGCGTCGCTTATGTACAGGAAGCTTTTGTGTGCTTGTGTATTTGTATACATGCTGCGACGGCTGCAAAAGCAGCCATAGCAATAGCAACAACAGCCTTGGTTATGTAAAACTCTTGGGGCTTGGTCCTGGCACATTCAACATCCCTTGTGTGTTGCCGGCGAGATAAAAATCAATAGAAATTCTCGTATATAATGAAAAGAGCTGGCTGGCATCTATATACATCTATGTATATGTAGCAGGCCAGTCCGTTGTTACATGGCGCACACAGCCACCACCCACACACGCACATACTTAATGAGCAAATTTATGCGTTTTGCAAAGGATTATGGTGCAGAAAATTTCATTAATTTCATTTAATATTCGCAATAAAACGAGCAGCCCAATTTGCATATCAACTGCGTAACTCGAAATTAGCCTCCGGCCAGCGCCACAGTCGAAGTCAGAGTCGGAGCAGAACTTTTAACTTTAAATCAATTTAAGTTTGCGGCTCTTGGAGTGCTCGTCTGCTTGCGAGCCTCGCCCAGAGCTGGTAACGAGTATTATGTTATATATAAATAAATGTGATCTTAACGTTTTCAATTTTCGCATAAATTTCACACTTTACGCGCCACGGCTGTCAGGCAATGGCGTCGCAACGGCAGCCAGGTGAGGCGCGGAGGGGCAGGAGGAGCAATGACTTGAAGTGCCTTTTAATGTCTGCACTTTGGCTTATCGCGCACTCCGCAAAAGGACAATTTCGCATTAGTTTGTTCATTTCGTGCGCCGCGTTATCGCAGCGAATGTATTTTTGTGCCTGACTCAGGCCATAAATTGACAGCTTATTTGTTATTCGTTAAGCCCAACAAATTAGCTAATTATATTTCATAAGCCCGACTGCGTGCGTTCGAAGTGTTCAATAAATTCTTTTAATTTGCACTTTCCCGTGCTTCAAAGTTGCCATTAAAATGCCTTAATTTGCGCTTTTGTTGCGCTTACAATGCGAAGTTCATTTGCTTCAAGTGTCTCGTTCAATTGCTGTAAAGCACTGCAATTAATGATCGAGACGAGCAGAAGTCCACATGAAACAGATATTTTATTGCCAATGCATTTTTATTCACAAATAATTGCAATCATTAAAGAAATTAGTGGACTATTATGCGTACAAATTAAGCAGCATTTAAATGTTTGACACATTTCAGATTTCACACGAGACCGAGCGAATAGCAGAGGAATACATTAAGTCAGGTTATAAAACAAGAATAAAAAAGTTCATTATGTTTAAATGTGCTTTAAATATTTATATTTTGAATACACCAACAAACTAGTATTGACAAGATATCGTAAGAGAACTACAACTTCAATTTGCAGCAAATTTCAAATGTCTGCAAACATTTAAACAAATTAAGCAGCATTTAAATGTTTGACACATTTTAAACTTTGCGCAACACTGAGCAACAGTTATAAACTAATATTGCCAATAAAAATGCTTTAAAAATTTATATTGTGCATTACATTAAATGTAGTGTGAATAACAATAGATAAATTAGTATTGACAAGATACAGATAAAGAAAGATACAGAATTTAAATTGCAAACAAATTTAAAAGGTTTGCAGAATGTAAAACAATATACAATACAATATACAATACAATATTATTCGCAACTGATTAATAGAATTAGGTTGCGTGCGCTAAAATTGGAGTTGAGTCGCATTTTGTTAGGAACCTCGACTTTAATCGGCTTTAAAAAGGCGACTCTGGGAACGGAAACCGAACTTCGAGAACTGGAATAAGAGGGAGCCAAAGATAAGCCTCTGGCCAGAGCAAGAACCAGAGCCACAGAGTAACCATCGCATTCGAAATGAAACAGAAAACAAATCGTTCAAGTTTTTATGGCTTAAAACTTTACGACTTTTCTATTGGCCAAACACAATGCTTTTATTTTTGTCAACAAATCTCTCGCAACACATCCATACACAGTCATCTATGGACTATAGATTTTTATGTGCCTCCGCTGCGAGAACTGGCAAAAGGTGAATTTATCGAAATATCTTAATAAACTTGCTGTTTATATTGAATTTGTTGTTTCGCCGACGCCATTGCGTCGTTGCCGTTCGTTTCGTCAGCGTCCAGAAGAATGAACTCGCCGCGCCGCGGCAGGCAGTTGAAAAAGATTTTGAAGTAAAGTGAATGCTTTAAGAATTTTAATTGGGTTGCCCACTTTTGCATCTTGAGAACCGCGCCTCAGCGCACTGAACGAAAAACAGACATTTTGTCTGCTGCTCGGCTGCGGGGCCGAGTTGCGGGGCCTCAATTAAAGCGTTTTAAAAATCACCAGGCATATTTTCATGGCCTGTCGAAGAAACGCATTAAAATGGGCGACGCGCCCTCCATTCCCATTCCCATTCCCATTTCGATTCTCCTGCCATGTGCCCATCTTCTGTGGCCCCAGCACTTGACTCTTGTTATAAGTACATCGGAGAACGACGTGGGACTCGACGGACGAGTGTTTGTCTCTCGGCACCCATTGCCCGAATCCCGATCCCCGATGTAGTCGCCATTGAAATTCAATGCGCAAACTTGCTGCATTTATCAGTTTCGGGCAGTTTCCTTGCTTTCGACAGGCACTATGGCCGCAGACACTTGTACATGCCGCTCGTATAGCACCATTTTTCATTTTCTCAATGCTTTCCCAAACAGTTTTATGTCCCCTCTCCTCCTCCTCCTCCTCCTTCGCGTCCCCTACAAAATGAGCGATGTCTCTGATCTAATTGCAATTGCAACCAAAACCCTATCCAAATCCAGGCCTTGCCACTCGAGCTCAAGTGCCACGAACCTGACAACAACGTTTTCAATATTTTCAAATGCATTCCATGTCATGTTGCATGTCGCATGTCGCTTGTCGCTGGCTGTTTTCATATTTCCAGCTCGTATTTTATCAGGCAAATGCCACGCTGTGGCTGACACATCAGTCACCACGCCAAGTCCACGAAAACTTGACCCACGTCTCTTATCTTGCCCATTTCTTCACGACTCCCAAAAAAGGGCATTGGAACGAGCGGTCGAGGCAAGTAAATAAATTACGTGTCAGCCTTTTGTTTGCTGCTCCGTATTTTGTTTTATTTTTAATTTGGAATGCGGTAAATATTTATTCCATTTCCCCCGGGCGTCTTCTTCCCAGCGCTGCTCCGATTCCAACACTCGTTGCTTATAATACAGTTTCAGTTTTTTACGATCCTGTATTAACACATGTTCCGTTAGCGTTATAGCGCTTCGCTATGGAGATCGGACTTGTTTCCATATTAAATTATGCATTGCTTTTTAATTTTTCTCCAGGCACTTTGCTTTATATCTCTAGATATATGTGTGCCCATCTTATCGGCGCATTTCGCTTATCCAGCGGCACTTTGGTCGTTATAGTAAATCAATCAAGGACTGCTAGAAGTGTCCAAATGAGCGACAATCTCAGAGTCGTAAAATTCACTTCATTTGTTATTCAAATGCGTCGTCGAGTGAAAGAATTCTTCAACAACAACGAAAGCGAAAAAGTTGTAGACTCGCCACTCGACTCAAGCGCTTTGTGTGGAAATTTGCATAAATTTCAAATACATATATAATAAATTAATGAATTATTATGAGTTGACTTTTAGATACAAACTGCAATTCATTGAAGTGCCACACACTCAATTTCAGTTCATTTCAATTAAATTTTATTTACGATGTTAACAACTGAATCAACTGCTTTTTATGGCTAGCCTATGCAATATTAATATATATCATTAGTCTACGCATATTCAAGCACTATAAATTTTATTTAATGTACTATATTTTAGCTGACAAATGTGCGACTTTTCCTTTTGCAATCGTGTAGAATTTTTGCGCACTTTATTTCTTAGCAATCATATTGATTCAACAGCAGGAACTGGAATATTCAATGGCAAATTGAAACATTTAAAATATACAGAAAAAATTAAAGCAAGAAATATTGTTTTTGAACTAATAATGATCAAAATTTGTTCAATATCAAAATATCGAAAGCTATTTACACTATTTCTGCTATTTAGTATAGATATTCTAAAAAAGATTTCAAAGAATTTCGAACTTAATTCTGACAAATCATTTTCCCACATTAAACTCGAAGTTGTCGTTTGTTGTATTAATAGTACTTGCAATTTAACATTCTCACCACTGAAATGCGCATCTTGCATTTCGAAGCAGGCATAAAGCATAAATACATTAATGTTATTATGTATTCTTTTGTAGTGAGAATAGCGTGTATTTGGTGCCCGCCCTCGGCTGAACAATTACAAGAAGTTCCAACTGATTTGCTCCTTCTGCGAGAGCAGGCCATAAAAAAATGTCAAAATAAATTATGCAGCGGCATTAAATGTCATGAAAATAAGAAAATAATACGCAATTTGTGAATAGGTAAGCAAGGGGCAGAGCAACTCCGCTGCCATTGTTGCTTCGCTTGCGGTTTATCCGCAGTTTCTGAGGCGGCGAAAAAATGTAAGAAGGAAGCAAGGAAGGGAGGCAGGAAGGGTGGCAGGAGAGGAGGCAGGAAGGAGGAGCCGGGCAATTTCCATGGGAGTTACAACAAATGCGGCCATTACATGGATTAAATGGAACATTTACATGCCAGGACGAGCAGAAGCGACCACGACCGCGACCCGGGCAGACAAAGCAACCCTTGACTCAGCCCCAGCTGAAACTGCGCACCTGAGCGAGAGAGAGGTGAAGCGGGGTGGCTGCTTGCAATTTTCAATATGGCCGCTATAGCACGGAGTTTGAAATAGGCACAAACTATGAGCGGCTATTTGCGATTTACAGTTGCCTTTTTAGCTGCTCACTTTCACTTTTCCGACGCACGGGTTTTGATTTACGGCACTTCACAGACTCAGAACGCTGTCTGTCTGTGTTTTTTTCATTTTTTACGATGCGCTCGCTGTCCCCTGGAATTGCAACAATTGTCAACCCTTTGTGCCTGCAACCTGACCACGGCGCAGAAGTCGATTCCATTGAAAACGGCTTGCAGACAATGCGCCTCAGCTGTCTGCCTGTTTGGCAGCAGTTTGAAATCCATTTATGCCGCATATCATAAAAAAATACGTCTCGATATTGTATGTGCGCATCCTGCAGCGTGAAATCGTTGTGTGTGTTTTGCGACAAGGATTTTACGCTCGCAGGATGCGAGCTCGTAACCCGTTCAGCTCTCAGCCTCTCTAGTCACCTGCTGGCCAGGCTTTCTTTTTTAGCCTGTCACACAGGTAGCTAGCAGTACTTTCACTTCATGCGGCTGCCAGACGCAGCATGTGCGCTTGAGACGAACTTAATTCATGGCACAATTTACGATTGGTAATTAGATGTGCAGCCGTCCCAATTGATGCCCTTCCAATTTAGCGCCAATGGGCAATTCATGGCCACTGCGACACCGCGCAGGGCGGCTCTCTAATTACATTAAGTTCGCCCCCGCCGCCGCCCCAAATGCGCTCCTGCTGCTCCAGGGACAACGCATGATTGCTATCACCCATGCATAAGCGTTATGAGCCTTCGATTTTGTGGCCCAATCAACGAACGACCATCTGCATATGCCAGCGCGGCTTGCGGGGGGGAGGAGGGGAAGGTTAACAGGCGAATTGATCAATTGGGTAACATTAAGCAGGCACTCTCACTCCAACTCCTTCCACATACAAGTATATCTAAGTTCAGTTGTGGCGACACAACTCGGGAGTTTCGTGTCAACTTGCAGTTGATTCCATCAATAAATAAGCCAGAGCTGGGACACGTCGAAGTTCTGAGTGGAGTGCTGTGGCGTTGCCAGATCGTTGCGACTGCTAGATGAGCTAACAAGCTAACGAATAGAGAGCTCTTGAATCGGGCTTTTGCTGCTTAAAAGATTTCTACTTAAGGTGCACACTCTTTTATTCCTTACTTTCTGTTCGCTGCTCGTTAAATGCATTTTGAAATTTAAAGATTTCCAGCAGAAAACTTAAGCGAAACTAACTTAAGTGGAAACTCTTTAATTTCTTACTTTCTGCTCCTTAATCGGATTTTGAAATTTAACGATTTCTGCAGGAATTTATTCAAAACTAGAGTGGAAAACTCTTTTATTCCTTAGTTTCTTTTTGCTGCTTTTTAATTGCATTTTGAAATTTAAAGATTTCGGCATGAATTTAGGCAAATCTAACTAGATTGGAAAACTATTTTATTCCTTAGTTTCTTTTCGCTGCATTTTCAAATTTAAAGATTTCCAGTAGAAAACTAACTGAAGTGCACGACTCTTTAGACCTTTTCTTGCTGTACGCTGCTCTTTAATTGCATTTACAAATTTAACGTTTTCCAGCAGAAAACTTAGCAAAACCAACTAAAGTTGAAGACTCTTTTATTCCTTAGTTTCTGTTTGCTGCTCTTTAATTGCATTTTAAGCTGCCACGTTTAAGCTGTTGGTTACAATCTGGCAACGCTTTGACCCCGCCGCCACTCCGCTCCCCCTCCACCAGGGACGATAGTTGTCTCGTTTTGCTATCGTTGCTATCTGCCATCATCGTAAATTACACGAGAAGTATCTATCTTTAGTTGGGAATTGTGCAATTTTATTAAAATTCCAAAACCAACAGCAGCCAGGAAACTTCTCCCCCAACTGCCGCATGAATACACGATACGACGATTCCATATAGATACTATATACGTGTGTATGTGTGTGTGTGTGCGCCACACACTATACACACATTTGTCCGCAGGACGAGCACATGCCACACACCCTGGCAGCTTGTAGTTTCTGCTCGACGTCGTTGCTTTTATATAAACATGAGGCTAGATTAGATACAAATTACACCACAGCTTTCAAGGTGGGCGTCCTCTCTACGTCGTCGTCGTCGTCGTCGTTGTGCTGGCAATTTGCGCACCTTGCTGACGCTGATGCTGCCACTATGTATCCATAAGATACAAGCCCAAAGTATCTGTAGTCCAACGGCAGCAAATGCAATAACAGCAAAACTTTTCGCCCAGCCACACAGCAATGAAGTGTACGCTGGGGCTGGCGGTGGAGGGGGGCGGGGAGACAGGGAGACAGGGAGACAGGCAAATGGCATTGGGTCTCGTGGTGGGCTTAAGGAGCAGCGGCTTGTGGCACGGCACGCCTAATGGCGGCACAGCGCCCAAGTTGCAGGCGTATTTTATTTATTTATTTATTTCATAAATTTCCGCCAGCGATTATAAAATGTGCAGAGCGAGAGCAGCTCGAAAAAAATTGGGAGGAAAACTATGGCGGCGAGGCCGTGGGGAATAACTCGCCGCAGTTCCAGCTCCGTGCATCACCTCTTGCCCCATGTGGCGCTGCTGGCAATTTCGACAAATAATTTATGTTTGCCAAATTCAAACTTTACTTATTTTCGCAACAGAGGAAAAAACTTTGACGTCGCCCTTCCTCGTGATTTGCCGCAAAGGGGCGCAAACTCAGGCGGAAAATTCCGCCTCTGACTGCGTGGGCGGATGCGAACACGGATGCGGTCGTCCTCTCTCTCTCCCTCTCTCTCTCTGGCTGTCTTTGTGTGCCCCCGCTATCGAGACTCATTCGGTGGCACGTTTGCAAAATGGCCCGATGCGTGTCTGGAATACATTTTCGTGTTTGCCAAAAAGAAATGAGAGCTAAGCAAAACTTTCTGGGCTCGGCCTCCGCCTCCTCCTGCAGCGCCTGCTCCAGCTCAATGCCGGCTCGATGGCTCGCCTGCCTGAACCACCTTGCCCCTGGCTCCCTTCGGTGCATTTGTACATATTGTCGGTGGTATTTCGAGGCAAATTTATGTGAAATTGCTTGCCCCCAGCCATCGAGGCAACGAGGCACGAGGAAAGCGGCATTTTGTGTTTTCTAAAATTTAATGTAACTCTCTGTTGTGTTGGTGCTGCGTGTGTGTGTTTGCTTACGTACACCACCACGCTCAAAATTAGCACACACACACACACGCTCTCCCCTGCCCCACCATCCCCTTGCAGACCTGCGCTGCGAGCTGCCCTCGTGAAGGGTTTAATGTTAATTGCGGCCTTTGTTTGGTTTTCAATTCGATTAAGTTAATGGCGCCTTGCCGTGTGCCAGACCTGTCCATCAGCAGCCCAACTCCAACTCCACGCCATCTGGACGCAATGGCTGGACTGCAATATTTAAATTCCTAAGTTCTACCTGTGATTGAAACGAGCGAATCGCGCATATAAACGAGCTGTTTACCGACATTAGATTGCACGCTTTTCTTTTCGAGTTTCAATCAATCTACAACGATAAGCAGAAGCCAGCTCAAAGCAAAGAAATAACTTTCATTTCAAAATGGGAATCAAAAGCAAATGAAATGCAGCTTTAAATGTTTGCAAATGCTTTCAAAATAAATAATTCAATAGGAAAAGCTATAGCTGTTGTCGTATATTAATCTGAGCACTGAACTTCAAATTGTCTCGCGAAAATAAATATTGCTCGTTGTGCCAATAAGTTTCTTGACAAGCGACAATTTCGTATTTTATTGTAAATAATATGGTTTGTTTTCCCCACTTTAAACTCACAAATTTATAGAACTCAACTGCAGTTTTAGGTGACGTAGTGCACTCATCGGTCTAGAGTTTATTTAGCATATTGTAAATGTCTTTTTGCAGAGTAAAAAGTAAATTTAATTGGATCAGAAATACGCAAATATTTAGAAATAAAAACAAATTGAAAACGAGCTGCAGCTTGCAACGTGGCAGGTAACAGGAACGACGACGACGACGACGACGACGACGACGGTAGGCAGCAAGTAAAGCAGAAAACTGTCAACTTAAGGATCGTAAAACGTCGATTGTATTGGCAATAATGCCGCGCATTAAACACACAAAGTTAATGCGGCTAAAGTTTTAGCTGCGCCGCTGCAAGCTGGCCGCTGGCAAGGAGCGCGAACTCCCAGCCGGCGCTCCTTAATGGAAGACGCGAATGCTCGTAAAAGCCGGGACGGGGAGAGGAGTATGGCGAACAGCGAGCAGCGAGTGGCCAACGAGTGCACCGCTGAGCACTTAAACGCTGGCATTTGTTTGTTTTCGCTTGC
The DNA here is from genome assembly GCA_035046165.1 of Drosophila rubida. NCBI lineage: Eukaryota > Metazoa > Arthropoda > Insecta > Diptera > Drosophilidae > Drosophila > Drosophila rubida. The sequence goes on along the minus strand of JAWNOF010000012.1, from coordinate 14,404,640 downwards.
CCCAGTTGCCGTCCCCGTCGCCTCCGTCGTCCCCGTCGCGGCAGACGAGCCCGGCATGAGCATGTGCATCTGGCACACTTACCGCGCAATTAATGGCGCAATTAAATGTTTACTTTAGACGCTCTCAGTCGGCGCACACCAACCGCCAGCGCCGCGAGGGGGACGCGCATAAGATGGCGACTCTTATCAGTCGATGGCTGCAGTTGGGCTCGTGTGGCAGTTGCACTTGTTGCCGCGGCCAAGACTGACTCAAGTCGCACCCTAAAGTCTGAAAGCATTCAACCTTTCCGCCATTGCTTCGCTGTGGTCCACATAGTTCACACTTCTCAAATTAGCCGAGGCAGCTCGAGTTAGAAATTGGTTGTTCTAGAAGAGTTCTAGTCCGACCGGAATAACCAGTTGAGCAGTCTGCTAATCGATATTTAAAGAGCTCATGCAACGCCTTGCCTCGCGTCATGGAGCAAATGTTGCTGCCTCTTTGTTATATGTATTTCCTGCTTTAAAATTAGATAGCATCGTTAAACAATTTGTTGCAAAATTCAGCAGAGAGCCAGAAAATTGTGCGCCCATTCAAGTATTAATCCTTCCGCCTGCCAGTTGAGCTGCAACTGCAACTGCAACTACCGAGGCGTTGCACATGTTTCGCTAGTCGAACTCTCGCTTTCGCTGCAAGAGATCATAAAGCAGTTTTAATGGCCGTTTTGCTGTGCACGTCGCCGTCCCGCAAATAGAGTGAAAATCTACACAAAAAATTGTGGAAAACTCGCCTCGAGCGCTGGCTGTCGTCTGCCATAATTCATTGCCGTTCGCTGTTTGGCGTTTCCTTGCGGCGCTCGTCAAAGAGTTGCAATTATATACATTTTAATTGCAGACGGAATGTTCAAGGAAAAACGAAAGTGGTTGTCCCTGGCAAAAAGAGTTGACTTAATGGCCCTCAAAGAGCCATTAAAGCCTGAATTATGATCTCGAGGTCGCCGAACAGCGCGACGGCTCGGCTCGACAGCTCGACAGCTCGACTCTCGATTTCAGATGCCACAACATGACGTGCGGCAAAGTGAAATTCGCTCGAAATGTTGCCCACATGTGACCTGGCTAACTACTAAGTGTATCTGTAGCATATATATTCACATATGTGTGTGTGTGCATCATATATCATTCATGGCACATCTACGGCGGGCTGGGATGTCGTGTGACAGTCGCTCGTCAGCAGGAATTCAAAATGACGCCTGTCACTTGACGGCCCCTTATTTATTGCACTTGCATGAGCGCCTCGTCCCGTCCCTCGCCTCCCTCCCAACCATCCCCTGCCCCGCCTTGACCACTCGCTCGCCCTGTCGCCCTCGTGTCCCACAAATGCATTTAAATATTCAATTCCAATGTGCTTGCTGAGTGCGGACACTCGACAATCGCAATCGCAATCCCGGCTCCAGGCTCAGTCTCCCTCTCCGACTCCCCGACTACGTCTCCCTATCACTTGCGTGCCTTGCCAACAGCGCGTTTAGCATTTATGCATATATCTTTCTCGACTTTTTTCGTGTTCATCGTTGCTTCGTTGTTGCCCCGTCTTTTGTTTAAATGAATTAACACGAGCGACAGAACAAAGAATGCATAAATTACCCCGCACAGACTTGAGTGCCATGATTTTGGCTTTGGCTCCACAGCAACGCCCTCACAGCCCCCCCCCCCCTCTCTCTGTGTCTCCTCCTCGTTCGACAGATCGAGTGGACTAAGCACTGAAATCAGTGTCTTTGAGTTATTGAAATGAAGGCCTCTTCTGCTCAATTGGCGCGTCGTGTTCCTCCAATTTGGGAGTTCAATGCGCTTCAACTGCCGTCTCGACTTCCAAGTCAGACGCACATATCACAAAACTGCCAATAAACAAGTCTGACAATTTGCTTTGCTTCTCTCTTTGCAGATCCTCGAGACACTCGCTGTGCATGGATATCTTACACAATTGTAAGTTACTGCCATTAGATGCATACTTTTCGATATTAAGTTATTAATGCTAAGACTGCGTTACTGATCAGCTTATCATATTGGATATCCACCTTCCACCTTCCACGCTGCTCATTCATAAACTTCTGCATTTTATGGGGATCGCTCGAAGTGTGCGAGGCAGCGAACTTGAAGTTTTCTAGGAACTCGGTTTGTTTATTTCTCGCCCCATATGCAAATCAGGCTCTTGACTCAACACTGAACCCTGAACACTGAACAGTCGCCACATTGTAGTCAGCTGCCAAAGCCCACAAATTATTACTATGCGCCCTTCGATGCCCTAACACATGTGTTGCCAGCCAGCGCTGTCTTTCTTCGATGTATCTATCATGAAATCTGTGGTAGAGTATGCCTAATGTGTTATGCTATACCTGTGGTATACTTGAAGGTCCAATTCGAATTTACAAAAGAGTTTTATTTGAGATGCTAAGGCAATGTTTTGATTAAAATTAAATTATGTTTATGTGTTGTATCTGCTATCTAGTAACACTTGTGATATGCTTCAATAATTTTCGACTTGAAGTTCGAATTCCAATGTTTGAAATGCTATTTCCTACATTTTGTCTTAGCACATTACGTAGATTATTTTTGATTAATATTATGCGTTATCTGCTAGCTTGTAACAGGTAGACTTGAAATTCGAATTCCAATTTACAAAAGAGTTATATTTGAAATGCTATTTGCTACATTTTGACTGAGTCATTAAGTAGATTATTTTTGATTAATATTAAATTAATATTATGCGTTATAACAAAACTAGAAAATTTACAAAAAAAACTTTTATTTGAAGGGCTGTTTCCTACATTTTGACTGAACACATAAGTAAATGTTTTGATTACTCGTAATATTGAATTATGTTTATGTGTTATTTGCTATAAAGTAGCACTTGTGATATATTATATTAATTTTAGACTTTCTAATTTACAAAAGCGTGTTAATGTAAATGTCAATTCCTTCATTTTGTTGTGGGACGTTAAGTAAGTGTTTTGATTAATATTAAATTAAGATTATAAAAGCGTTATCTGCTATCTAGTAACACTATCATAAGTCTTATCTTATTTAAATGATTTAAATGATTTAAGAGTTGAAGTTCGAGTTCCAATTTACAAAAGAGTTATATTTTAAATGCTATTTCCCAAAATTTGACTGTAGACATAAAGTAGATTATTTGTGACTAATATTAAATTAAGTATTTAGTACATTTTGTTTGGGTACAATAAGTTAATGTTTTGATTAATATTAGAATACTTGGAAAGAGAAAAGTTTTTAATTTTAATTCAGGTTCCGGTAAGAATTCCCTCCCTTGTCAGTTAGGTAGAGCTTCAACAAAGTATCTCTGACAATTATCGATGCGAATTTATGGCTGATTCTAAAAATATTTCTCTTGCGCCTCGCGTGGTAAAGCAATTAATCATTATTTTTACAAATCACCTCGTGGGGGCGCAGGCAGCACTTAAAGGCTTTGGTGCTGTGAGGACCCAGACCCAACCCATGGCGAATCTATTTTACGGGTCTGTGCTTCGACGAATCATGATTTTATTGCGGCAATCGTAAATCGTTGATTTTATAGTAAATCGATGGCCATTTAGGCGCATAAACGTCCCCTGCATATTAAACATATTTGGGTGAGTGGAGCGGCATATAGGCGATATATCTCGTATATCTCCGATCTCCAATGGGCGACAGACAATGCCGAGGTGATTTATTTGTTTTTAAAGACGTGTTTAGCGCACAGTTTCTTAATTGCCGGAATCGTAAAACTGGCTACAGATCATCGTAAAAGCCACCTCAGAAATGTTGTTCCGCTTTTTGCTGCTGCTTCGCTGCGGCGTCAGCGGGGCACTTTGTGGAGCGCAGAGATTACATCGAAAGTTATTAGAAGTTTTCTATTTATGTGTAGACACTTGGGCCTGGATAAAGACACTTTTGGCTCAATGTCAATAATGGAATATGGAAAATAGATACGAAACGCCAACGTTCACGTCGACGTCCGGAGCAGACGCAGAAGAGAAACAACCCCGGCAACGCAGCACAACGAGAGCAACGAGAGCGAGAGCGAGCAGGAAACAAAACCCGAACGTTGTGGCGGAGGGAGTGAGAGCGGCAGAGAGGCATATCGGAGGCAATGACAGCAACAACAATTTCAGCAGCATTTCCAAAATCAAATATGGCCGAATTAAATGTTCTTGCTCTGCGCTTTGTGCGCTCCTTCGTCGGCGACGGCCATTGTTGCCATGACAACCGGTTGCATGCTGGCAACGCCAGCGGGGGGAATGGGACGGCAACCGAGACCGAGACCGCGACCAAGAACGAGACTGAGACCGAGACGAAGACGGTGACGGAGACCGAAGCGTCGCATGTTCATAAATTCATTTGGCGTTGCTATTGTCGCTGTGGTTGTTCTTGTTGTTGTTTCTGCTCTCGTGGTTGTTTTGTTGTCGTTGTCGTTGTCAAGTGAGTTTCTCGTTTCGTTGCGTTGCGTTGCGTTATCTCTGCTCGCTGCCTTCGCCTGCTTCGCTTCCTCTGCGCACTGTCTTCTCTCCTGCTACATGTGAAATGCATTGATTGCTCCTCGGCCCCCTCTACTTCCCCCCGGCTTCCTCAGCCACGCTGCTGAGGTTCAATGGCTTCTGGGCTGCCGGCACGATCGGAAAACTGTCGCTTCACTTGTCGCTCGTCGTTGCGTCGACTTAATCATCTAAAAGTGTAGCAACCGCCACCACGTGTCTGCGGCCAATGTCTATTTCTAGTGGAGCTCTGCCAGACAAACAGACATTTGCATAATACTATTAATAAGACGCCTATTAAGTACTATTTGTCTATTGAATTATCAACTCTCAGATTAGTAATACTCGCATTCTATATGCAGCAGTTCTGATTAGAACGGAATTTCATCCCTTATCGTCGCACTGCCGATTGTGCGCAGTCCAAGCAAACACAGCGAACGCGAGTTGCGGCTCTTACGCAACAGATGGCGCTCTCAATGTTACGACAACTGTCGCCTGCAGCGCTGCACAGCGCTCAACGCATTTCAGGTTATTCGTAGTCGGCGTATTATAAAACACCCGTTTTCTTATATAGATGCCTTTAATTTACTGTCTTATTTGACTACAATTACACACAATAAAACACATGATTTCGCTGCAAATAAATATTTATTCTTTTATTTATCATATTTTAAGTAACAAGTCGAAATGGAAGCGTTTATTTCGTTACTAAGCTAGAAGTTGCTGTGCTTATTAGATAACAGAGTAGTACAAAGTTGTAGGGAATTTAAAATTGCTAATCTACTTGATTTCATAGTGGCTTCAGGCTTTATACGATAAGTTGAGCGCCTGTTGTAATTTTGCTTTAACTATTAATAATCTATTTTTTATCTTTCAAATATTTTTAATGGCAAGTAAAACTATCAGCTGCTTTATAGACACAAGAAATACCAATTTGGGTTCTAATCTATATCTAGAACAGCTCGACAAACATTATTGGCTGAAATATTAAATAATTTAACTCTCATAACTAAAGAAATATAAGCTATGCTGCTTTCAAATAAGAATATAAATGCTTTCCATACTTTTACTCAATTTTTTTTATTGTATCTTTGATCAAATTAAAAACACATATGATTTTCCTAAGTAATTAAAATTCGCTAGTGCAATAAATCGAAAGTATTCAATGCGCAGTTATTACTTTATTTATTTTAATTGTCCGACAATACAAAATTAGAGTCTCTGGTATCCACATCATGTTGCGCTATGGCTGCCTCCAGGCGGCACGAATCAGCTGTGCGACGTTCATCACGTTCTGTTGACGGGGCGTCCATCAAAGTTGTTGCAGTGCAACAAGTGGCAAGTGGCAAGTGGCAAATGGCTGGTGGCAGCGAGGCTGAAAAGTGTTGCCCCCCCTTTCCAAGCGAATGGAATTGAAACACGCATTCGATGTTCGTTTAATTGGTTTTTAATGCACAACTCGAGGGGAGTTTATTCAAAGTGAAACCACAATTTGTTAATAGTTAAAGTTATACAAAGTGCTTAAATTAGTGTGAAAACTGGAGTATTATGGTGAACTTGTGACACATCCCGCGTTGCTGGTGTTTCCTCGTGTTACGTATACTGAAGGTATACCGGATAGGATACACTCAGGATACATTCAGTATACGTATACGAAGTTGCACGGTTCCTGCAAGCACAACAAACAATCAAACAAACACCTCTGCAAAACAAAAACACTCTGCGCCGCGTGGCCAGCTGCCGTTGTTGACCCGACGATTGCACGGCCGCAACTGAGTCGCCGGCAGGAAAAACTAACCGGCGACCGTCCGTAATTCTCGCTTCCTTCTTCGTGTCCGTGTCGTGCCCGTGTCGTGCCCTTGTCGTGTCGTGGCGTGTCGTGTCGTGTTCGTTTCCCTTCGCGCTGTAACTCGAGACGGATGTCCTTTAATGCAGTTGGTGGTTGCTGACAGTGGCTCGACGTTTTCTGTGCGAGCATCTAGCCAAGCAGATTTAGCTAAACCCCGCCACTTGTCGCAGCGCACGGCATCCTGGCAGCCTGTCATCCTGCTAGCCTGGCTTCCTAGTGGTAACAGGTGAAATAGAAGAGAGAGCCAAAGATTAGCAATAATAAATTTGGCAAGTTAGTGGCTCTGCCTCCTCTTGCCGTGGCTGCCAACTAACGCTGCAACTATTTCGCCAATCGCGATAATCACCCTTTGTTGGCAGCCCCCGACTACACCCCGTCCCCCTAGGCAGCTGGCTGCCTCACACCGAACGCGGCTCGGGTGCACGTCCCTCCATTTAATCCAAGACGGCAAACACACATCCGCCGCAGAAGTTGCTGGCTGGCTGGCAGCGAGGCAGCCAAACTCGCTGGCAATCTAATGCCTAAGATAAAATTCAAAATTTATAATATTGCACAGTTTGCCCGATATAAAACGTAAACTTATGGCTCCCGAAGAGTACGTGCCATATTTTGCTCGCTATATGTGTGTGCCACACTCAGCCACTTCCACTTCGTCGTTCTCGTCTGTGGCTGTGTCTCTGGCTGTGGCTGTTGCTGTGGCTGTGGCTGTGTGCGTGCCCAACCCTTGCACGGCGCAGAGTCACGAGCTCGTTATGCCTGCGAGATTTCATTTGTGTGTGCAGCCAGAAGGTCCAACCCCCAGGCACAGTGGGCAAGCAGGGAAATCGAGAGCATAATATGTCTATAGCTACTACATATTGATCTACTGATTGCACTCGAAGCAATGCAATACTTTCTAGTAATGTATTACGATTTGTGCATTTACATAAAGTCAAAAATGTTTTGAGAGATTTAAATTTAAGCTGCATATTGTGATATTTAGTTTCTGATTTTGATAATATTATCATTCTTTAATATTGGCAAATAAGTGATGTCTCGAAAATTCAAAATTTATATATTATTTTGTTATATTTTTTAACAAATTCTATTCAAATACTACTGAATTTGTTACTTAAGCTCACAAATATGTCTTATTTTAAGATTAGTGTATTACTGAGGCCTCGAAAATTCAAAATCTACATGTCATTGTGTTAAATTTTTGCCAAATTCTATTCAAAGATTACTGAATTTTTTACTCAAACTCGCAAAAATATGTCATACAGCTAAAGAACATTAAATTTAGCATAGTTCCACATAATAATATATACTTATAAATGCTAAACATTTGTGCTTGCAGATTATCAATATTTTAAGTAAATTATAAATGACTTAAATAATTTAAAAATGTTTTAAGTTTTAAGTAAATTATAAATATTTTCAAGCTTTAATTATATTTGACTCTCTCCGTCTCTTTTAAGTGCATATAAGTCTTTCTATCTTTTAAGTGAATTTAAGTCTCTCATTTCTGCTGAAAGTTATCAACTCTTACTTTCCAAATAAAACATGTTGCTTGCCTGTCGATTTGCGCTGCTTTCAATTTGAAATTTAAGCAGTATTTAGCTGGTTTGGCCCACTGTGTGCGCGCCTAGCCAAGATTGTGTTTCGCAAAGCGCACCACCGAATGCCACGTGGGTTAGTTAGACAATCTATTGGGGGTTGAGGGTGCGTTTGCTCTACGTACGCGTGTGTGTGTGTGTGTCGCGAACACGGATGTGAAGGGCAGATAGAGTGAGAGAGAGAGAGGGGGGAGGGAGGAGGGAGGTAAGGGCAGAGAACACACAAAACGGCCGTTACATCCATAAATATCATTTTTTTATTGGCACAACCCTAAATGGCGGCATTTGGCAAAGCAAATTCCAATGCAAAACGCTACGTGGAGCGCGCAGAGTGTGGCGAGGGAGGGGGGAGGGGGGATGAGTGAGCGACACGCGGACAAACGGACAGCGCGACAGACAGAAGGCGGCCGCATAACGAGCGCCCAGGGCGGTTTCGTCCTGATCATGGGATTGGGATTGCGAATGCGAAAGCGAATGGGATTGGCAAGAGGGACAGGGGGGAAGGGGGGCGAGTGATGGCGCTGCCCACCTTTAAGAATGTGCGACAATTTGCAAGCGCAACGAGCCGTGTGGAGCAGTCAGTAAAATAAGCAAATGGATAGACGACAGTTGGCGATGGAAACTCGCAGAGATGGAAAGATGGAGCGATGGAATCAGTTTGGCCAACGCACGGGAAATCTCGATGCTCGGTGCTACGTGACTTTATGGCGAATCGTTGCCCGGCCCAAGGTGCTAAACGCTGCTCATGAGTCGAGCTGCAGCCAGCATCAGCATCGCCAGCCATTTGCACGCTTCGTTTGCCACGGCGAAGGCGGGAGGCGGAAGGCGGGAGTCTGGGACGGAGACAAAGACGTCATAAACGAAGGGAAACAATTGCTTGAAATTACAGACGCCATTGCGCCATTGTTGGCAGCAGACGCACACCAAGTTGCCCCCCATCCACAGCGCAATTGTTGTATCTACGCAGCCACCTTGCCACCTTGCCACCTGGCTGCTCCTGGACTGCGGCCTGCGCTTTCAGTTGATTGTTTGTTCGCGAGCGCGGGGCGAAGCAGCTCAACCGCAGCCACACCCAGCCCCCGCCCCCGTTTCTAGCCACGCAGCAATTGTAAAGTATCCCACACTTGATTCTGCACTTCTTACCTCGCTGTCTTTGGGGCGTAGTTTTCAAATGAGTTTCTCGTCCTCGTCGACGTCTCAGTCGTCGTTGTTTTTTTTTTTCTTTTTCTTTTTCCACTCTACTCCACTTTTTGCTTCCCAATTATTTTCGTGCATTCGGATGTCGAGACAACGCGCACATTTTTTGTTCGCTTATCGCCCATTGGGGGATTACTCCCGAGTCTCGAGAATTGAAGTTTAATTTAGTTTTTAAATTAGTTTCACCTCGAGCTGACTTTGACTGTGAGTGGCGCACAGCAAATCGAACTTAGAAGTTGCAAAAACTACAGCCACATCTGACGCTGACCCCAACTAATTTAGCATAATGAATCGCACTCATATCTGGCTGCAACTCTCGAATTCGTTCTCATTCTCCGACTCGTTGCGTATTCAACCCGATGGCAAAACTATTTGGTATCCAAGTGTAATTTAAATTTTGAAGCAAACGGAAATGTGCTGCGGTGGTGCTCATAAGCTGGATGAGGGGCAGGGGCTGGGACAGACGCTGGGCAATATTGCGTCAACGACTTGCAAACAAAATTAGAAAAGAAAACCCTAGCGGTGGGTAGCATATGCTGCTGAGTGCGCGCCGGCATCAAAATGACTACACAAACTTTTCAAATTAGATTTCACACCCAAAACTAAACTAAACGAAGCAGGAGACGACAACGACGACGACAGCGTGCGACAGTGCTGTGGCAAGTGCCAGTCACGACACTTGCGCACAGCGTTTGCCACAGGGATTGCGATTGCGGTCGGTGGCGTATGAGCAACTTGCGACAGCTGTGCTAACCTTCAAGTGGCAGCCACTGCGGAATGGACACAATTAGTGTGTGCAATTTATGCGCCAAGGAGCAGCAGCAGCAGCAGCAGCAGACAGTGTGATTGTCTCTTGTCTGCGCTGCAATTTGAATGGCCGCATTAGACGCCCCGTTCATGGGCGAGTCGAGCCACGCCTCTGTCCCGTCCCGCACCTGATGGCGCATTGTCTGTCGCCGCCTTCTGCTCCGTGTAGCGCGTGGCATTCAATTTAATGCGCTGTGCGTTGGCCAGCCATAAGAGTATGTGGCATGCAGCAGCCGCAGCCCATGAATGTAGATTCTTACAGCTTCATTATGCAGCCACCACCACAAAGCGGCGCAACCACCAGCAGCCAGAGCCACAACAGCGACACATAAATCAAGCTGTCGCTTCATAGTATGCGATTTGCAGACGGACTCTGCTCTATATAGTGCGCAAATTCAAGCGACGCTTCACGCCTGCATCTGCCGCATAATGCGAATAAAATGGCAACTGCCGGCCCAACGTGTGAACGTACCCCCGAATCCGCCCCTGTGCTCGCTTCCCCTCTCCCTCTTCCGCTCTGCGTCTTTCGTAGGTGCGAGAGTGCGTAATTATGCGTTCGCAGTCGTAAAACTTAACTTTATGGCCGACCAAACGACTGCACATCATGATTGGGCTGCCCCCCCCCCTCTCTCTCTCTCTAAGTCCTCGCTGCCTCCCCTACGCTGCTGGCATTTGATTGATTTATACGTGTGTGAAAATCAAGTGAGGCCAGACTGCAGCTCGTAAAGCAGAACTAACTGCGTGTCTTGGCACTGCAATTGCCGCGGCTGCGTTTGCTTTGCGTTGCCTGCCACAGTCGAGCATTGGTTTTGCGCACTTTTATCGCGCATACGCCCCATTGGCCGTGTGAAAACCCGCAAATGGGGGCAGCAAATTCAAGAACAAACTAGACAGACTCAGAAAACGGATAACTTAAGAATGTAATGAATTAGTATAGGTAATTACTTTCTAAGTCGAACATTGCTGCTTTCAAGTTTCTGCGAAATGCTAGATTATATAAATATGCGACTGCAATCAAGTGTTTTAGATTATGTTCATAGCTTACCCAGTTGCGGTCGCTTCAGGCGCTGCTGCTGGAAAGAGTGAGCAATAAAATACGTAACAACATGCAAACGATGCGATGGAGCATAAAAAATAACCTGCCTCAATAGCGAAATAAGCGAACGAGCTTAAAGCAGACAAAGTCTGGGCAAATCAAATGAGACGGAGCAAGAGAAAAGAAAGGAAAGCGGAATGGCAAATGGCGAATAATTGGCGTAATCATCGCACAGTATTCTTACAGCAGTTTGCAGCCAGACATTCATCGTAGCTTAGTGTTTATCGTTTGCGCTGTTGTTGTTGTCGCTGGCGGGTTTCCTGCACGCCCCGTTGTCTGGCAGTCAGTCAATCAGTCAGTCGCTCAGTCACTCATTCGTAGCCCGCAGTGCTTGTGCTTATCAGCCCAGACAGATGATGATGTTGTCGCTCATTCGCGCGCTGTCTCTCCCCAAACTAACTCCGTCTCTGTCGCTCCCCTGCACGTAGGCTGTTTTCGGGGGCTCTTTTGTGCGTGCATTCGCAAGTGCTTGTGTGTGTGTGTGACGTCGTCGCCAGCGAATTGGCGGCCGAAAGCAAAACAAACCATAAACGTGCGTAGCAAGCGCGATGCGAAGCAGCGACGAAAATGAAAACGAAAACGAAAACAAGCAACGAAACAAAACGAAGCGAAGTGAAGTGAAGTGAGGCAAAAATGTCAGGCAGCATTTTCGTCAAAGGGTCGACCTCGAACCCAACCCCCCGCCCCAGCCCCGTAGTCGCCCCCTTCGCCAACAAGAGAGCCATAAGTCAATGTCAATGGCACGCAGACAGACAAACGACACTTACACACACACACACAGATGGGGAGAGTGAGCAGAGTATTTTTTTCGGCTGTGCTTTGAAAGTGTTTTCATGTTTAATAAGACCTTGACATGCGACAGTCAACTGACAACTGAAAATGAGCACAAATTTGTTATTTGGTGTTTATGGGCGGCGTTTAAAATGGAGAGCTGTAAGAGAAGAAGGGGTTAAATAAAATCGTATTCATGTCTGCAGCGAATCTGTGAAAGTTGCAAAGTGATTTCAATATATTCGAGATTCTTATCAGCTGTGCCGTGAAACAAGTTTCCATGCAAGCCCACACACACACACATGCAGATAATCAGCGACCCACACACACTCGCAGATAAAGACCCACACACACACACACATTCGCACACTCAGCTGCAGCCACAAAATGCAAACCTGTTTTCCTCAGTCGCAGCGCCTTTGGAGCGGTAAACAAAAAGCACGACAAACTATAAATTTCGTTAATTCACATGTAAGTTGACGCATTTAATAACTAAAGAACTCAAAACTAATAATACTATTAAACACACACGCACTTTTTAATTGTTATCGATAACATTTGGAAATAGTTTTGTTTTTTTTTTCTGTTGTCTTCTTTTGTGTGAAGTGTTGGCAGAGTACTTGAAGTTTATTTTTAGCTGCCGCAAAAATATTGCTGGGACGTTTATTTTTTTGGCGGATGTTTGCTTTTCAACGTTTTGCGTTCATTTGAAGCCGTCGCCCGACGATTTCTTGTGCGACGCTTGCTCGCTGCCGCTGTCGCTGTCGACGTCGTCGGGGCAGCGGCAGCGGTTTTTCGTGACTGCGACGCAAAGCGCACGCGGCCTGTTTCTGTATCTGTGCGTATCTCATAGATATCGCCCCATGGCGCACACTGTGTCGAGTATCTGTGTGCCGTGTCGGCGTATCTGTGAGACTGTCTCTACGTGTGTGTCTGTGTGTGTGTGTACACACACTGTGTGTGTGCCTGTGCCAGCAGCTCAACAAATGTCCCAATGCTGGTACTTTTTCGTCTCGCGGCTCAGCTGGCTGGGCAGTTACACTAACAGCCGTTTACAGTTACCATAGAAGCACACGGGCAATTTGCTGCTTGCATTGCAAATTCGAAATTGGGAAATTTCACAAGTTGCGTGCCGGCAGCGCAGTCGACGCAACGCGGCCGCCTCCGCCTCGCACACTGTTAAATTTCCCAACCACGTGCTTCGCCTCGCCTTGTTATTGCTATTCGCTTTACGCTGACTTTGTTTTGCTTTTGTTATTGTGCTTTTTGCGCCAGAGAGCTTTTAGCTTTGCGTTTGCCTCGCCGTTCTCTAGTACATAACCTCGCCATTTACATTGCCTTTGCCAACGTTGTTGTTGCTTCTGCTGCTTTTTTTCTTTCTTTGCTTTGTTTTGTGCCAATCGCCGGCGCGTCTTCAATTCATTTATGAGGCACTTTTAGGGCTGTCTGCGACCCATTTTGAGTTTGGTTTCTCTTGTTTGGTCTCGACCCTGCCGCTGTTTCTCTCGTTCTTCTTGTTGTTGTTGTTGCAATTAATGACCATTTGAATTATATTTGCGCTCGTAAAATTTACAAGAATTGTTTGCTGGCATTTCGTTTGCAGCCATCCTCTCAACGGCCCCCTCCACCCTCCCTCTCGTTCTCCCTCTGCTCCAGCAACCTCCACAAAATCCAGTTTCCCATTCATTTCGTACGTAGACAGCAGAAATTTTTACGACTTTTCTGCACAATGCGCAAATACTTCGACAATGGACCAACGCCCCAATCCTCCCCGCATTCCTCGCCCTCCCTCTCGTCGCCCTCGATCCTGGACCCAGGCGACATTGGCACGGAACTGGTCAGGACGTGGCACCATTTACCGTCGCCCGCATGGGACATTTTATTGCAGGTCTCGTTCTCTTTTCTCTCTGCTTCGCCTCACTCATTTCATAAATCGTTTGTTGATCATAAATTTCGTACTCGGCCTTTATTAAAATTTTGCAAAATAGTTCAGTTTCTTCGTCCAGATCGAAATACTTAATTATGAAATGCATTAGAAAGCGAGTAGAGTGCAAAAGTCCGTCGCAAGTCTGCGAAGTAATCTGCGCATTTCCAAAAATACACTTAACGAATTCTCCGAAATTTGTGTGTTATTAATTTCATCATCTCAGATTTTTATTGCCTATATAGCCTGATATTAAACAATAAATCCGAGTATATTGCGCATGCCATTGTTTTTATTATGCAAACAGACTGTATGCAAAATAAAACATCAATAAATAATAATAATGTTGTTATCAAACACAATTCTATATGTTCAACAAATAAATTATAAATTATGCAAACATTCAAAATTAGTGTGAAATTTGTATAAGTACCTAAAGAATCAAAGTTATATTATTATATAATATTCAAGGAGGAAATATTTTATCATCAATTTAGTAGAGAAATATAAATTTAAGTGAAGGATTGAAAGAGTTATGCAAGCATATATTTATTTATATAAATTCATGAAGAATTGAAATTTTATTATTATGTCATATTCGATGGGTAATTGTACATTTAGTCAAAGGAAATTATTTAAAATAAAATGTTGAGAGAGTTATGCAAGAATATGATTATTTTTATTTCAGTTTTATAAATACATAAAGGAATATAATTTTGAAGAAGAGATTGAGATTGTAATCAGTGCTGAGGTGTTTTAAGATCAATGTTAGGCGAGAATACATGTCTTTGCGTGAGAACTGAATAATCTGTGTTGTACTTAGACAATATTAGGATATGTGTCATAGTTATTTGTGAATGTATTTAACGCAAAAGGAATAATCTGAATAAAAGATGATATCGTGCTCAATGTGTTCGATCAAAGTCAGCGAACAATTGTATTTATTGCCGGAATAATAAGGAATCTGTATCATAGATAGCGTTATTCACTGCTGAAGTGTTTAATGCTCCATGTTGTTCAGGAACATATTTAGAGAACTGCGTTTTGCGCAGTCCAACCAAATGATTTTCACATAAAGCGATGCGAATGTACTTCGCTTGAATTTGTCCGCATGTCAGTGTGTTAGTGTGTGTGAGTGTGTGAGTGTGTGTTTGTTGGTGGCAACCCCTCACCTGGTTGCACAGATAATGAACAACCCTTAGCTGGCTGCTTGCACCACGCTGACAAAGCCAAGCCATTAACAAGCGCAACTGCAACTGTGTGCGACTCGCAGTGTTTGTGGCTGTGTTTGTGCATTATCTGCTGCTCAATGTGTGTGTGTGTGTGTGTGTGCAGCTCGCTGCGCTTACCCCTAATTGCAGTGCCATAAAAAACTGCAATTCAAACGAAGGACAACCACCGAGGCGAGCGAAAAGGGATGAGAGACAGAAGACGCTAAATGATAGACTCCTGGCAATTGCCCGTTGCCAGTTGCCCGTTGCCAGTTGCCAGTTGCCAGTTGCTCGTTGCATTCCCAGCAATGATTGCGATTACGGCGGGGCATTGCCGTTAGCCCAGACACTCTGCAGTCCCCCAATCCCACCGCCCACCGCCCCCCGCCCCATACCTCGCACAGCAGCAGACAACGAGCTTCGGTCATTAGCAGCAGAAGAACAAAACCAGGACGCATTTGCAATTCTCGCATTGCAGCGCAGGACATTTGCAGCATGCGCCAGAAGGGAATATGAATGCGCTGCTTCGCTGCGTGTCTCGAGTGGATGCCAATGGCAATGGCAATGGGAATGGCAATGGCAGCAGCTGCTTGCGGCAGTTAAGTGCACATGCAATATGCAGCGCGTAGCTGGCGAGTCCTGTGCGTCCTGCGTCCTGCGTCTGCTGGCGAAGGATGCAAATTTCTTGCACACGATATCGAAAATCTCGAGAAGTGCAGCCAATCAACTGGAAATTGGCTAGCGACGAGCTAAGAGCAGCAAACGCTCAATTGATAACAAATACAGTGTAAAGAGCAGCAACAACAACAACAACAACAGCAATGGCAACGGCGAAAAGCGACGGGCGATAAGCGAGGCAAGCGGCCCGCGGCCTCGCAACTCTCGACTGCCTTGCTCTGCAGCGCACCAGCTGCCAGTGGAGCAGCCAAGCAGCGTGGGCGTGACTGCTGGCGCTATATGATGCGCGCGATGTGCACTATAGTGCACCCTGTTGCGCCAACGGCAGTGCGGATAAGCCACACGCTAGTTGAGAGTCGCAGTCACAGCCACACACGGCGAGCGAGACGGGGCGATGCGAAGGCGTGTGCGCGCAAACGAAACAACAGCCGCCGGCCATTTTGGTGGGAGCGAGAGCGACGTAGTCGACGCTGGCACAGACAACAACAAGACAGCGACGCGCTCGCTGTCGCTGGCGCAGACGTCGGCAGCAGCACGCGCAGCGACGTCGACGTCAACAGCAACTGCGACGCCACTGCAGCTGGTCAGCGGCCCTGTTTCTTGGAGACTTTGCCAGCCAGCCTGCTCCGGGCCCCAGACTATGTGTGTGTGTGTGCTGGAATTCGACGACTGCGACTCTTGTGTGGTATGCGCTACTGGCGAAGCTTGAGCGCAAAACTTGTGAGTGAAAGAATGCCACTCATGCTGCGCTCCGTTGAGTCGCCCTCAAGCCCACTGCAAGCGCTTAACTAGAGCTCTCGACTCGCGGTTCGCCAGCACTCGCACTTTTGTTTGTATTATTAAAAATATCAACAACATTATCGTTGCGGCCACCTGCCGCCCGGCCGAGTGCTGGGGCAAGCACAATTTGCCGGCAGCGCTTGTGGCAACATTAATTAGCAAAAGGGTTTAACGCCATTTTAATTTATATCAAACTAGCAAATAGCAAGTAAACAACAAGCCAGTCAAATTTAACAAATTTAACACAATAAATATGCCAATTGAATGTCGTTGGCGTATAAAAATTATAATATTTCTTTATGCACAATTTGATAAGACAATGAACCTCTAATAAACACTGTCAACTCTCTGCTCTTCTCGTTTCAGTTTATGCTTTTTTTCGTTTAATTCTGCTGTTCGTTTCATAATGTTTGCTTGTGGATTTAGTCCATAAAAAAAGAGAGACGTACAGCAAATAAAACAAAATATAAAACAGAAAACACTTCAGCACGTCAAAGGGTTGGTATACAATTTCATAAATATATTTGCTTTTTATTAACATACGTATTAACATAAAGAATTTGTGACAACAACAGCGAAATGCGCATAAATCAAGTGGCATTTTAAATAAATTTGGTTTATGGGCAGCCAAGCAAGCAAGCAGAAGACCAAACACTGTTGTCTATTCAAATGAAAATCAGCATAAAACATAATTGCATAATGATTTAATCCCGGCCGACGGGTTTTCATTTTGCTCATGAATCGATCATCGTTTTACGACTCTCTGACACCGACAATCGACCATCGACGTCGGCTTTTTGGGGCTTCTTCGTGCCAACGATTTCCCGCTTAATCGCTTTAAAAACCGATTAACATGGCGATAAAACATCGCCACGCCACGCCGACGGCTCTCGCATTGCTCATTGCTCAACGTCTCGGATTCGAGGCAACGAATTCGAATTCCTCAAAATTCGTGCATGCCAAATTAACGATCGGCAATTCGAGCTGCGCTCAGCTCCATTTCTAATCCAATTAAAAGGCGAGCAGCGCCTCCATTTTAGCCGCGAGTGGGGCTGGCTTTGGGCCATTCGAGTGATTCAGTGGCCTGTTACTAATTGGCGGCCAAATAAATAAGTATTTGTTGTCTCTGCTTGTTTTTGCGAGCAACGTCGGCGTTGTGGTTGTCGCAGAAATCGCACGATTCGTGTAATTCTCGCAGCAGCAGCAGCGGCAGCGGCAGCATTATGGATGGGCCTATAAAATGCATTCATTATTGCCATTAGTCGCCCGTAAATTGGCAAATGAATGTGACACGATCGCTCGCTCCCTCGGGGCCCCGCGTCATTGGCTGCAGCACACCGCCCCTGCCACGCCCCGGCTGACAGAGATGTTATTCCAGTTTTTAATCGACTCCCTGGCCGCGAGGGCGAGGGTGGCGAGGGTGGCGGGGGCGCGGTGCGGTCACTTTGCACGCAATCTGATGGCGGGCAATTAATATATTGCATTAAACGGCCATAACAATGCCTGCTTTATGGGCGGAGAACAAGAGAACAAACCATATCGCCAAGAGCTTTACTTGCATCCTCCATTTTCGCAGCAACAGCCTGCAGATTGATTGTCCAGCACTTCCAGTCAGACGCAGATACAAATTAATATAGCATACATAACTTCAAGTGCCCAGTCAGTCTATATAAGTAGACACAACATTCGGCCACAATACCTTTTAAATTGGCTATTAACTGAGTGCAATTTACTTGCGCTACATTAAGCCATATATCAACTTTGATCCGTCAGAATGTAAGTCAGATTCATTCAAATCTTTAAGTAACAATTTATAAATAAATTACGTGCCAACTTCAGTGGCCAACAAAACTACAGATTGATTGTCTACCACTTTCGATTAGCTACAGATACAAATTAATGTATATAACCTTAAGTGTTTCGACCACATAAGTAGATTCACTATTCGACTTAATCAATTTATAAATTAATTACCAGCCACCTTCAGCGGCCAACAAAGCAACAGATTGATTGTCAAGCATTTTCAGATACAACTTCAAGTACTGTGACCCATCAACTTCAATACCTTCAAAATTAGTTATGAACTCTTTGCAATTTGTTTGCGCTACAATAAGCGATTCAGACTGTTAATCAGATAAATGCTCTATATCAGCTGAAAGCAATGTTGCTGAAGCTACAATAATTTATTAATTAATTACTAACCAACAACAAAAACTACAGATGGATTGTCAAACACTTTCAGATACAAATACAACTTCAGCTTTGGTAAATCAACTTTTGCCAACATACCTTCACAGATTCATTAACATTACTTCAAGTGCTAAGACTATATAAGTAGATACAAAATTTGACTTCAATAACCCATAAATTGCTGATGACTCTTTGCAATGGTTTTAAGCTAACTCTGATGACTTGAAACGTTAATCAGATTAATTCTCCATATTCGCAGACAGCAATTTCTTTAAGCCGCAATTATTTATAATTTAATTACTCGCCAACTTCGCTGGCCAGCACGACGAATTCGTCTGTGAGTGGAGAACAGAATTCTATTCTCGTGCTGACGTCTTGAACCGGATATTTTGGAATTCTCCGGCTCCGGAATGAGACCTGTTTTCCGGCCAGTCGAATCAGAAATCTAAATTATGGAAGGCGATGCGAGCTTCGCTTTATTGTTACAGAAGTGCACTTGTGTAAATCGCCTGCAGACTTGTATTGTTCGACTCGATTTAATGAGTAATTTATTCGTACAAGTGTGATGACTATTGTTGACACATCACTCCCTCTCCCTCGCTCTCGCTCACTCTCTCTTTCGCTCTCTCGCTCTCACTGTCGTCGCTGGACTCGTGTAATCTGCGTGTGCTCGCAATGGCCGCTTATCGTCAAATATAATGTGCTTTATTGTCACTTAAATACAGATTTAAATTATTTAATGACTTCATTTATTGCGGACCAGCCTCAGCCCCGTCCACACCTTGCCCCTCAGCGCCCCCAGAGTCGCTTCAGTCGACTGTCCAGCAGACTGACTGACTGTGCCGCTGTGCCGCGTCCTATCGAGAGCCATTTCAATAATAACAATAACTTATCAATGCCACTTGCCCCCGCTCGCTGTGTTTATTGGGCACCGCAATTGCCAAACGATCGCTTCTTGCGGAACTCACTTCTCATCAGGGACTCAAAAGCGACGCGCAGTCGATTTATGCAGGCGACAGAGTGCTTCATTAAAGCTTCTATAATTAGCATTTAATTGTGTTTCTTTAAATTATTAGAATTCGACTTTGAAAGGTCTTCGAAAGTCAGCCACAGTTTCTGCCACACTTTCATCAAAATAAAACTTCATTAACGCTTCATTAAATATAATTTAATTGGGTTTCTTTAAATTATTAGAATTCGACTTTGAAAGGTCAGCCGCAGTTTCTATCGAATTTGGGCATTTCTATTAAAATAAAGCTTGTTCTTAGGTAAATATAGAAATATAAAAATAGGTTAGTTGTAAATATATTAAAATGACAATAAAAATGGAATAGCCAGAGAGATGTGCCTTAAGAAATGGTTAGAAATATTGGCTCAAAAGGGCATTTTCAAAATATTTTAGCAAAATATTGGGGTTTCTATAATTATATTTAATTAAATTTTTTTGTGTTTAAGTAAATGTAGGTAGATGTAAATAATTTAGTTAAAACATTTGTTGAAATAACAAAACATAATACCCAGAGAGATTTGCTATATGAAATGATTAAGAATATACAATGAAAGGGCATTTTCAAAATATTTGAATGCCTACAAAATATAAACTGAAATATATACATATTAAAAGAGCACTTCATTAAAGTTTCTATAATTATAATTTAATTGGCTTTCTTTAAATTAATAACATTTGACTTTGAGAAGCCAGCAGCAAGTTCAGTCAAACTTTTGTGACGTTTATTAAAAGAAAACTTGTTCTTAGGTAAACATAGATAGATGTAAACAGATTAGTTGTAAATGTGTTCAAATAACAATAAAATTATTGAATATTTAGAGAAATTCGCGTAAAGAGATAGTTAAAGTACAATACAATCAAAGGGGCATTTTAAAATATTTGAAATCCATCAAATTTCGAACCACAATATGTTCACAAGTGCTTCATTTAATACAATTATTATTTGCATACGACATTACAGTAGAGTAAAGCATACAAAGTGCACCATCACGAGCTTCGGTGTGAGAATATTGAATAACTTTGGAAAAAAATAAATATTCATTGTAAATGCTTTATGTTTATTTAGACTGTATATACATACAGTTTTCAGTTTCGTTTAAGACTAAGTTGATGTGTGCAAATAATGCACGTGAAGCATTTGTTCTAAATTGTAATTTGCGCTTTAAGCAATCAGGCGTTTAGCGTGGTTAGTCTGGTATTTTGGGGCAACAGTCTCGTCAATAAACTCTCGACTCGCGACTCTCGAAATGAATTTATTAAGCTGCCTGCCGCTCGAGTATGATGTTTTCATATAATAGCAGTCGTCGTCGAAGGAAATTAATTAATTGGCGGAAAATAGACGCTGCAATAATAAGTGCGCGATTATCGACGTGAAGTGGCTGAAGGAAGGGGAACGAGAGCAGTGCGAAAGGGACTGACTTGCTTTCGCCATCCCCCGCATCTGCACTGTTGGCACTTGAGGGGGGGCTGTTGAGTCGTGGAGTGCTCGATGGATGACGATGACTGCCGCATGGCAGGCGAGTCACATAAATTGCGCGCAAAACACGAACTTAGCTAGAAAACTGTTAGTTGAAGTGCGACAGAAATCGACAATTAAATAAATCGAAAGATGTCACAACGACAACGACAACGACAACACAACGATAACGACTCCACTCCACAAACGACAACAACTTTGTACCTCGACTCGAACATGCGCATGCATTCGCCTTAGCATTCGCATTCACATTTGCGTTTTGCATTTGGAGTTTGGCATTCTGCATTTGGAGCTGCGAGCTGGCAGCTTGATATGCACAACATTCTTGTTGGACGACAGCCAATGCGGCAAGTGGCAGTGGCAAGTGGCAAGCGGAGGCAACTCGCAGCAAAACGGCGTTGGGGGCGTTGGCGACTTGCGACTTAGTTTGTTAGCATTTCGCACGCATTCAACATAAATTAACGAGATTTATGGGACAGTCGCTGTGCTTAGATTCGCCAGCAACTTGAAGCGGGGCAGCGGGGCAGCGGGACAGCGGGGCGGGGGAGCAGCAGAAGAAGTAGGAATGATAGGGACATGATATGGCAAATCGATAGTAAATTAGACTCTTTGGCGACACATTTCCTCCGCGCCTGCCAGACACACCCAGAAAAGCGCTCGCTCTCCACCGCGCTCTCGGGCGCTGTCTCTACATCTGTTGTGCGCTCGCTCGCACACGCAGGCAGCCGTCTCGCTCGCCCACTGATTATGCGCGCGCTCATTTTGTAGTCGACAAAAATCGATGGAATATGCAAAATATTGTTTGGGTATTTAGCTTCAGCTCCAGCCCGAGCCCAGCATCAGCTTCAGCATCAGCGTTGCCCACAAATTCGGGGATCCGCCTAAGTCAACAGACGCCAAGCCAGATTGCCAGAGAAAGAGTAGCAACAACAACAGCAACAAGAACAGCAACGTTGGCAGCATCCCCCAAGGGTCCAACTCTTTGGCAGCCAAGTGAATGTTAATTTCGAGTCGACTTTTTCTTTGTCTTTTGTTTGCTCGCCGGAATGAAATGCAAACGCCGAAGGGGCCAACAAGTTTTTTCTTTTTTCGTTTTTGTTTTTTGTTTTAGAAGGTTTTCGCTTTTGTTTTTCCCAAACATGGCTGCGCTATCTGTATCTGAAAGATACAAAATTCAACTGCAAACCGTTCGAGGCTCCCACTTGCGGCTCTCTGCTGGCCTCGGCCAGATTTTAATCGGCCGGCCAGCGACGTTTATTTGACAGCCCAAACTCTGAGTGTGACACTTTAAAAAATGTTTATAAAATATATATGTATATTATAAACTGAATACGCTTTGGCCGGCTAACTGTACTTTGAGTGCTGTGCTTCGAAACTTGTTTTCGTTTCATTTTGTTATTTAAAAATAGTCGAGCTTATCGCCTCGATTGGAAATTACTTCAACTCTTTGCCTCGCCCTCGCCCTCGGCCGCGCCTCTGTCTCGGTCTCTGCCTCTTGAGGCAGCAGCGATTCGCCAAGTGGAGCTGCCACTGCAACATGGCATTTTTTGGCAGAACACTTGAGTCCCTTTTTGGGGTGCGCTCAGGCAAAAAATGTGAAACGAAAGCGGAAAGCTGGAAAAGCAATTGAATGCCATAAAACAAAATGTTTATATATTGTGGAGAGGAGAGAGAGCGAGCGAGAGCGAGTCAGAAGTCAAATAGGAATCGGTTAAAGATCACAACCAGTTGTGGAGAGAGGGAGAGTGCGGGGGGAGGGCAACTCTCTCAGCACTTGGTCTTAATTGAAATTTGAAATATGGTATTATGTGCTGCGCGCCACACAGTTCATAATCGATGCCCAGCTCAATTGTTGTTTATTGAAATAATTATTGAGGCGAGTGTAATGAGCAACTGGCTCAAGTGCCCCAAGGTATTTCTGTGGCAGCCACACAGCGCACAGAATGTATTCGAATACTCGCTTCGCATTGTCACAGCTGCCCAGAGCTAACAGCGATTCAAGCCAATTAAATCGAGTATAAAACACGCCGTAAATAATAAGCACACATTATGCATAGACAGAGACTTAATTATGGAATTTCAATTAACTTTCTTCGACTCGTTCCATTAAAACACACGCTCAGCGTGGGGCCAGGGCCGACTTGAAGATTACTTTCTTCGATCTTGGAGACCCGGAAATCGCATTAGACGCGAGCCAGCGTATGTCAACATCTAATCTTTGACAGAGTTGCTAATTAAATAAACAGACCTGCGAGTGTCCGAGGCATGCGATTTCTTGGGCATTTCGCAATTAATGTGCGCAATTAGCGCAGTGCGGCATAAGCAACTACACATTTAAATATTTAGTGCACAGCTAATGTTATTCACATATGCACATTCAGCTAATTTCATGGCATAGCTGCAAAGCAATTATTGTGACTAACCCAACTGGCCGCAGTGGAATATTTTATAATAATTACGACGCTTTTTTTTGGTGTTGTTGGGCGGGCGGGCAACAAGTTGAATGTTAATTTAATTGTGTTTTTATTGATAGTAAAACCGTTTTATGCCGCATTCACAGTGAATTATGAATGAATCGGCGTCCAGCGACATCGTCATAATCCATATATAATGTCGTGGGCTTCATTATCATTGTTATTAAATTTGCTGCTCTGCTCTGCAGTCCGCGTATTTTTGGCCACACTCACTCAAGCCACAGTGGGGCAAGTTGCTGTACATTTTATTGTTAACAAGAGTATGAAATTGTGCCTTATACAATCTATTTGGCACCACGGTGCAGCCATAACAATTTCACTTGACATTAATTGAATAACTATTCATTCGCTGCTTTGATTCTCGCCCGTTTCGGAATGCGAACTACCAGAGTTGCCAAATATGTAAATATGTTCGAACTACAAATTTATATGTTGCAAATATGTAAATAAAGCACCCGCCATTCATTTAAACAAAGAATGCCAAACGAATGTGGAGACTGCCTTCAAATTTTAAATCGCAAATATATAATAAATGTTTGTGTTAGCTCAACACTGTTAGCAACATAAAATGCGCATAAATCTTTGGGGCCATAAAACTAGCAAAGTGGCTGAATTTCTATAATATTTCCACATAGTTTGGCTTCAGTTTGCTTGCAGCACATTGCACAATTCCTGTACAGACTTACTACAAATACATTTCCGCAAATTCGCAGCGCAGTGCGAATGCTGCGTCGCATTAGGACTCAAGGACAGGGTTGCAATAAGGGTTATGCACGGACTGTGACGGCATTAGCGGCAGGTCCTGTTGCGCCGCAGTCCTTGAGAGTTGCGTAATTGCTGTGTTTTTTACGCCAGCTGCCCAAAACTACCTGTCAGCCAGTTAGCAATTTAGCAATTTAGCCTTTCATTAGATTTGGCAAGTTACGGGGAATATCCTTTCGCTGCTGGCTGTCCTTGAGGCGCTTGTCGCGTGACTTAATGGCCAAGATCAAGGTAAACTTGTTGCAGCCTCGAGAGCTGCGTGCAGACTGCAAATCGATAAATTAAAAAACTCTTAACTTGGCCAAGCAGTCGACATTCGACATTCGACATCCGCCATTCGACATTCAGTATTCAGCATTTGGCATTTGGCATTTGGCAGATTCGACGAAAGTGAAGCAGTTGAACGGAGGAGAGGAGTGAGCGGCGAGCGGCCATAAACTCGTCGAACAAAAGGTGAGCGGCGGTCGTAAAACGCGGCAACATGGTGTGACATTTTCCACACACATACGTGCCGCATGTTGTTGCCACACTCGCTGTCGCTGTCGCAGTCGGAGTCATTGCATCCATATTTCTGCGCCTCGTCGATAGTCGTGGACTAAAGGGGTGCGCGTTGTCGCCGCTTGTTGTCGCCCTGTCGAGCCAAGAACAACAGCTCGCCTCGCGACTTTTGTTTGCCATTTTATTGTTACGCCAAAAGGATTTCCAGAGCAACGGAATCCTACAGTTTATGGCCCTGCTCGCCGCTCGGCTATTGGGCAGTTTAACCCTTCAATGGACGTGATGGCGTGAAAACCGACAACTGACAACTGACAACTGTCTCTGCCCCGCCAAACTGGAATCCGACAGCACACGCTGTCTGTTTGCCAACGAGCATTGAGCATCTGGCAGCTGGCCATCGCTTGGACACACATTTCGTGGTCCTGTTTGCTGCGTGATTGTGATTTATGAGCGCATCGAGAACAAGCAAAACAAAACCTGAATGTCTCCGTGTGAATCTTGCGCCAATAGAACGCAGTTGCCCCATTCGGACAAGGCGCAATTATGCCATTGGTGGCAGTGCGTAAGCTCGTTGCAACGCCGCCACTCACGTTGCGCAGACTGTGTGGCCACGCTGCCGATTATTCGGTCATGTTAATCCCCCGCATAATTATGCCCCCAATTGCTGCACAATCCGCCTCCGCTGCCTCCGCCTTCGCCTCCGCCTGCGCTGTCTAGGCTGCTCGCTTGCGTCGCGTTCGCAGAACTCGTAAATATATCCGCCGCAGTTCCGCCTCGCGGTTTTCTGCCCGGCCAATGCCCGAGTGTCTGCCAGGCAGATAGACGGACGCAATGTCCGACTGTGCGCATAATTGGTGTACATTCGCTTTTAAAGTCGGAGCGTCTCTTGGCGGGCACTAAAACCCCTTTTTAATGGCCACCAGCGAAGTGATAAGGCCGTCGAGTTTATGGCTCCAGATAGCAAGTGTCTCATGCAGCTCCATGTCGCGTTAATTCGCCAGCCTCAGCCCCATTGTGCCGACAGCTCGAGAGCTCGCGGGCCAACATGCGATCGACCAATGAACCAATCGGACATCGCATCAAAGCATGCGCTGCAATCTAAGCTGCAGTTGCTATTGCCAATCGCGCATCTTAAGCATGTTTTACGATTGCTCACACGCTGATGGTACTAATGTTGCCCGCTACGGTCAGTTGACACCCAAAGACAGCTGCTGATTTAGATTTATGCACTTTCAACATGTTTTATGCTTTATGCTTGCTGAATAGATCGCTTGAAAACATCAAATTATAAGGAATTGTGCTCAATTTGTTTTTAGAATTATGTATCATTTAAAGCTTTTTTATATACATTTATTTACATTAAGTAGCTGAAC
The DNA here is from genome assembly GCA_035046165.1 of Drosophila rubida. Taxonomy (NCBI): domain Eukaryota; kingdom Metazoa; phylum Arthropoda; class Insecta; order Diptera; family Drosophilidae; genus Drosophila; species Drosophila rubida. The sequence continues at coordinate 14,378,447 of JAWNOF010000012.1, read as the reverse complement.
CAATACCAGCAATATAGTACCATAACATCACATTTGGAATATGTCATAGCGACTAGTTTAACTTTAAGTGCTAACTTTACATGCACTTTCATCATGTTTTATGCTTGCTGATTAAATTTAGCTTGAAAACATCAAATTGTAATGAATTGTGCTCGATTTGATTTTGAGAATTATGTAGCATTTAAAGCTTTTTTTATATACATTTATTTACATTAAGTAGCTGAGCCAATACCAGCAATATAGTACCATAACATCATATTTAGAATATCTCATAGCGACTAGTTTAGCTTTAAGTGCTAACTTTACAGCGTGTTTTCTAATTTCTTACAAACCTATCAGCTTCCACCAATTCTTTAGTCTCGAAGTCTGCAACCAGCATAAAAGCTAAGAACTAACTGCAGGTGATAAACTTAAGTTATGCGCCACTGCCCACATATGTTTTTATTAATATCGAGAGAGTCCTGAGTTGGAATTTAGAATTTTGAATTTTGTGTGAACAAGAATGCAAATGGCAGGTAGAAGCTCTGCAGAAGTGCAGGGCTTCAACAGAGTAAGCTGCTGTTAATGTTCTGTTAAGGGACTCTTACATGTGTGTGTGAGTTGCAAAAATTGTTTTTGAGCGAAGTGCATGTGCGTGCTTGAGTTTGTGGAAGACGCACAGAGAGGTGAGCGGGGTTACGCTCAGTGAGCGTGGCTGCGTAGGAGAGCTTTAAGAAAGATCATAAACAGCCGCCTTGCTGCAGAGCTGCAGTATACGCAGTGTAAGCAGCTGATCATCGCTTCGTGCATGAGAGTGAGAAGTGCAATTCGCAGAATAAGCTGCTGTTATTCGATTCGTGCGTGAGAGTGAGAATGCAATTCCTTCACAGAGTAGGATGCTGTTAATGAGCTGATGAGCTGTTGATTGATTCGTGTGTGAGAGTGAGAGTGCAATTCCTTCACAGAGTAGGATGCTGTTGATGGCTAATCTATGCGTGCATGTGTGTGTGAGTGGTGCAAAAAATTTGGCAATATGTGTGCGAATTGCATGTGCTAGTATGTGTCTACATGCAGGACCCCCACAAAGAGGTGAGCGGATTACCACAGTGACCGTGGTCAGTCACTAAGATTAGCAGCACAACTTCGTATTAGTAGTTATGATCAAATGCAGTTGTTCTTAAATAACAGAACGAACATTGACCAAATTTCTCATGCTATGCTGATGTTTGATGTTGTCCTGGATATTTAAGAATGACTGAATGATAGACTAGAATATATTTGTATTTGACTATTTCCGTTGAAATGAACATTTTTGAATGAATGAGTGATGCATTAGAATAGTGATGAAATGAACTAGAATTTGAAATTAGTATGCGTTTGCTTGAAAAGTTTCTAAATACTGCTGTCTTTGTTTGTTGGCCTAAAGACTCTTTTACCTACTAACAAATCGTTTCAGTATTAATTCATATCGTTTGCATACGAAGCTAATCACGAGCTTATTTTGTTTATTTTGTGAAGAATCCGCATAGAAAAAGCTATAGTCTATATTCAGTTGAAGCTGAAGCTGTTATTGTAAATGCTCTTTCGTTTTTAAAGATGGCTCATCTTGAATTGGTTGCGTTAATCTGTCGGACAAAAAATTAATCTCAATTTAGTCGCTTCATAATTTATGATGACTACGAAACCTTGAGAAATTCTCGAGCTGAGAATTGAATTGAATGCGCGTTCCTTGAATTGGTGGCCCAACAAACAATAACTCGGTCAATCGATAAATGGATAATGATGGCGACCCGAAACCGAGAACGTAACCGTAACCGTAACCGTCGCTGGACCCAAATCCCACACTTGACAACAAAAACAAGGCATTAACTGGGAATAGCAGCAGCAGGCCAACAAAACAGAAAGAGGAAAAAGCAAAGAGTTTTGCCCCTGGATGACCACACGATGAGTCAATGGCTCGCATCGAGTTGAGTTGAGTTCCCTGCGAAGCCGAGCCTGGCCATTGCCCCTTCCCCAGACAGACACGAGCAACACAAGCACAAGCGGCAGCAACGGAATGCGAGAGTGGAGAGTGCAGAGTGCAGAGTGAGGAGATGTGCGCACTTTGGAAGCGAGGGATGAAACTGTGTTTGGCCAACTCTCGTTTGAATCTATTTATGGACGCTGAGAGTCGACACGGAGCATGGCTGCTCCCAAAGTCGACTTCTGTTATCACAGCCATTTCGTATCACCGCTCGTCGCTCGTCGAGGCCATTGTTGAAGCAGTGCCGCCATGCGATGCGATGCGATGCCGGCGCATTCAAAGTGGTTGATCCGGTTTACGGGCCCCTGGTTGGCGACTCGCTCGCTGGCTGCTCTGCGGCTCGCTTAATGCCCTGCAAACTGCACGTCTGGGTGTCTTTTGGGCTCGCAACTAGTTGCCGTCAAAGGTCAAGCCGAGCGCTCACCTGAGCTGGCAAGTGAAATGAATTCCAATTGCCCCGGATCGGACGGACGAGCGTCTGATTATGCATGCGCACTCAGTTCAATCGAATTGATAACATTAAACCGAAATGGGCCATACAATTTGTCACCATGCAAATTAATTTCCATCCAGAATTTCAATTAACGCACATTTAACTCGACACTTAGACCGCCAACCCACTCAACTCGATTAAACTCGATCCGAAGACAGTTACGAGAACAGAAGAATCTGACAATTGCCTATAAAAGTTCTTCTTCATTGTAAAATGTCTTTCAAAATAAACAAATTCTAGTGAGTAGAAGTCAAAGTTGTCTCTTTTGAAGGATGCTGACAGCATGAGCAATAAATTGAAACAAATCAAAATGAATTGGTGAAGGTAACTGAAAATCAAGACATTTTTGCAAGTAGAGAGATATTGATAATTATGATGTTTTGGCCAATTTAGCATTTTTTGCCTAAAAATACCTTAAGAGCAAGCAAAATATCTATTTCAAGACTAATTCCATATTAAACGTTTCAAAATTTCACTTGCTGCAGTCCTGTTTTGTTGGATAATGATAGAACATGAGTAATAATTATAAATATAGGGACAATGCAATGATCTCTTTGTACCCAATTTAGCATTTTTTTCACTATCTTTTTTTGTTATTTATTTTGTGCTATATCTAAAAATGTCTTGATAGCAAAAAAAAATATCTATCTATAGACACATTCTATAGGCAATACTTAAAAAGGGCAAACCAAGCAAGGGAAAAAATATGTCTACATCATCTTAAGTTGTTTTTATATGCATTAACAAGTCTACATATATTATTTTTATACTCAGAATAGAATATTCTAAACTTAGAGTGGTTAAATTAAAGTGGTTAATTTTGCAGTCGAAGCATATTTTAAAAAATGTTTGAAATAAATCATGGGAAAAAGTATGGCTTCTCCTTATTATTCTGAATTTATATTATATTTTGTCTAGCCAATTTGTTTCGCAATACATTTTTAAGCTCAGAACTATAACATACCCTTAAGGAATTAAGTTGGTAGTCAAGGGATAAAAAGGGATAGTAAAAGGGATAAACTTATTTCTACTTCATCTCAGCTTATTTTTGTTTGCATTAATGACTTTACATTTATATTATGTTAAATAGTCGCATTAAATTTATTTTGTAGTCGAATAATCTCTTCATAAATGTTTAAAAGAAAACAAGGGGCTAAAGTATGTCTACCTCGTTACAGCTTATTTTCATTCGCATTAAGGAATTAATAATATACTTGGTCTTACCGAAATAGCTTCACAATGTAGCTAAATAATTTCACAATATATTTGTTTGCTCAGAACTAAAACGTGATCTTAAAGAAATTGAGTTTGTAAAAGTCATCTACTAATCAATAATTAAATGAAGACTTAAGGCAAAAGTATGTTTACTTCGTTTAAGTTTGCTGTTTTCCTCATTGGGAATTTATATTATATTTATATTTGATTTTGTAGTCAAAGTAATTATGTTAATAATGTTTAAAGTAGTCACGGGACAAAAGTATATCTACTTAAACTAGTGTTCAGTTAAATACTTTCGCAATATATTTGTTTGTTTAAGAAGAAGACTTGGCGCAAAAGTATGTTGACTTCGTCTAAGTTTAGTTTTTTTCTAATTGGTAATTTATATTATATTTATATTTGATTTTGTAGTCAAAGTATCTGTTAATAATGATTAATGTAGACATGGGACAACTGTCTACTGCGTCTAAGCTTGTTTTCACACTTGGCGCAAAAGTATGTTGACTTCGTCTAAGTTTGCTGTTTTTCTCATTAGGAATTTATATTATTTTTGTGCTTAGACAAATAGTCTCGCAGAACATAACTTTGCCTTGTGGAAATTAAGTTTGTAATCAAAGCGTCTACCAATTTCTTTTGGACTTATTCTAAGCATTTGTATTGGAAGCAATGCTTTGTTGCACTCGATGTAAGCGAGCAATGTGTAGTAATTAAAATGCCAGTGCAGGGGAATTTGCAACAATCGAAATTGCTGAAATTCGAAATGCAATTCGAGTTGCACCCCAACGGCAACTGCGCGGCGGTCTCGGATTCCACCCACCCAGCGATCGCCCCACGAACAACAAGCAGCAAGCGAACAAGCGCCGGCGTGCCACACGCGGCAAGCAGAGAGCAGTTGCAAAGTGATGCCCCGCCAGACGCCAGCGACTTGTGCTGCAGCATGTGGCATCCCCAGAGCAGGCGGCGGCGGTTTATGAGCCCATCAAACTGCGCCCGAACAGCAGCGACTATTCAAGTTTAGCATCTCAGCAATTGCGCGGATTGGCCGCGTTCCTCTGCTCCTCTGCTCCCCAGTTGCTCGTTGCTGTGGCGGGCTGCTGCTATTCGAGCTGGCGTTTGGCTTCAATGGGGCGCTGCTGTTGCCGCAGCGCGAAAATCTTTAAATTGTTGCAAATTGTATTTGATTGCTGGAAGCCAGCGACCGGACGTGCTATTTCAGAAGATGCGCTGAACCGCGGGAGGGGAAGGGGCACGTCTTGGGGGCAGTCGTGCCGCTGCATATGGGAATCAGTATCTGGGCAGTCGGCCATTATATGGTTCGACACTTTAACGAGTTCAAATACAAATTACTCACGAGTGGCTCCGTCGTCGACGAGCGTCCGCGGGTCATTCAAACGCCTGTTACGCAAACCGAACCACAATTAACGAACACACTCGGATCTCAGGCGAATTTTGTTTTACGAGCTGCTGCGGGACTGAGCTCTGATTTATTCGCCCAAGTGGAGTGGAGCCACGTTGAACTCGGGTCAAGTCGGGGCAGGCACGTTTGGCAAGCGCTCAGAAGTGTCGGGGAAATGGTGGAAATTATAGGAAATCCTTTCGACGAGTCACATAACTCCAGGCAGTCGTTAGGCGGACACATGCCTGATATATGTCCGCGTCTAATGAAGTCGTCAGCTCGTTGTCACCAGACATATGCCATTTGTCCAGGTTCAAAACTATCGTGCTACGTGACTGCACTTACAAACTGCGCCCAATGAGCACTGCACCCGGTCCAACCCCAACCAGCTCCAAGTCCGCACTTGGCTGGCCAAGGGAATGCACTCCGCACTCCGCACTGCGCTCTCCGCTGCCGAGGTGTTAATTGTGTGACTGCCCGCCGACCTGCTGAATCCATAATGTGCACAGGTTCTAACGAAGCAATCACTTAGGGTGGCCATTACCTAGATGGCTCGCAGACTATCGAGTAGCTGCGACTAAGCGCTGAATAGCGAATTTTACACTGCTTAGAATTCACAAACACCGTCTTACTTTAGTTGGGCAATATAATATTGTTTTTTAGTGCTTATAATTTCCCTACAATCGTCTCAGCTTACGCATTTGCATGACAAAGAACTACTTCATAATATGTATGCCGGAGTGTCTGGAACAGAACTCGACTTACAAGCTGACACCCGCATCGTTTATTTCAGAAGTTTCTGATTTTAATATGCAGCCCTCTTTGTTATTCGTTTTTGTGAATTCTACGAATTTGTAATGAATTCTGGCAGCTTTTAGAATGCCTCTAAATCAATCCCCTTTGCAGACTTTGAGATTTGTGACACCAACTTCAGTAACTTTAGCTTATGTTTTATGCGCATAATAAGGCAGGACCGTTAATGAAGATCGGACAAATAGATTGCTAGTGACAGTTTGTGGTGTCATTTTTCATTCTTGAACTAAATTTCGAAATGTTCTTAAATGCTCGATAGCAAAGTAAATTAAATGCAGTTGGCTACTTACCATAAATTGCGCGTAATTTGTGCATTATCGCCGTGTGCAGACACTACTAAAACTGACAGTTTGATCCTTGAGGCGAGCGAGTCACACCTCCTTCGGCAACAACAACTGCAGGTAACCCGCAATTCACGCCAATGAAACGTGCGAAAGCCACTCCCATAGACCGGCAACAACAACAAGAACGACTGAGATCGCATTTTATGGTTGTCTCTTTCCTATCGGCACATCGTTTATGATTTCGCACCGATGAAAAGCCGTTAATGGCAGTAGTAAGTGCGACGCCCGCACTTCGCCCCGCGCACAGCATTCGAGCAGTAGCAAGGACGCATTGGCACTGCTTGGCCGCACTGCTTGCTGGGCGTGCAAAGAGCGTAGAACAAACACGTTAGCTGCATGTTGCGCCCCTCGCCTGGTAGATGGCGCTGCTATTCGATTCGACTGCTAATTGAGAAGCAACTACAGGACACGACTTTTCTCTCCGCCGGGCAGGGAAACAGAACAACAACGAGCTGAAAAAGTATGCAGAATTGACGTTTTTATTTGGTAATGATTTCCGCTGCACTTATGCGGCCCATCCTCGTCATTATCATCAGCATCATCCAGATGGAAACGTGTTAGCTATCAGCTGCAATGTTAGAGGCAGTGGGAGCGGGAACGGGTCCGGATCCGGGTCCAGATCCAAGACCAATGGATTGGGAGTGCGAGTGTCCCCCCCAGACACCACTTGGCCATATTTTACCGCTTTTAAGCAGCGCGTAAATACTCACGCTTACTGCAAGAGTCCATTAAACGCTCGTAAAAACTTTACGATTCCCAATATGAGATTCTCTTAATACGATTTTTTATGATATTGAAATCTCCTTTCTCCAGCCAGTCAGGCAGCCAGCGAGCCAGCGAGTCAGCGAGTCAACCAGCCCATCATCATTGCCGGCGTCTTGAGCAACCAGCCAAACATCTGGGGCCCAACAGCTTTTGAGTTTTGGGGCTGCACTTTGCTTAAATTCGCTTTCCCAGCTGGCGGCCGAAAACCGACAAACTGCTTCAGGTACACACACACACTGCGTCCACCCTCGGCGCGCGCTGTACAAAGGGGGGGAGTACAAGCGGGGGGCGTGGCGTGCGTGTTTTAATGTGTTGTCGAGGCCTATAAAACACGCTCGTCACCGCGATGCGCAAATGATGTTTATGTCGAAAGCGCAAACGAAACTGAAAACGAAACCGAAGCGGAAACAACAACAACCAATGGTCCAATCCCACAGCGAGGATGGCCCACATGGGGCCTCCCTCTGGCCCAGACAACGTGACGGCCCTGAGCAGGAGCGTTTCGAGGAAATTTCAACAATTCCAGCGCTTGTTGTCTGTGACCTTACAAGATCAAATGCGCTCGGATAAATATCGCTGCTCACAATTTATGCATAGGTCAGATAGTTAGTACGCCATTGGGAATGAGCTGATTGGATATACTTAGGTATTAGGTCTATGCTAAATAAATAAACAAAAATATACCAACAAAGCTGTTTGCTTGCTGCTGCCAAACTACAAGATACCCAGTTAACAGTTGCTATCGAATCTATTGGCAAGTTGAGGTAGCTGCAGCCGCAAGGCGCTAGATGGCGCCAGCGACTCGCCGTGCGCAGTTGGCATTAAACCAGTTTTGGGCTCAAGGAATTCTTGAGGTTTATCAGCCAATCTATATTAAATCGGCATTAAAATGTATAATAGCCAGCATATTTTAAATGCAGTGCATAATTTGCTGTAAATACTAAGGAATGCAGTTTTACAGTTAATATATAAATAACATATATTAGTAAGCTGGTTTGGCAAACAGACTTTGCGCTATAAAATGTTTTTCTATGTCTCATCATCCTTAAATCAAGGACACAGCCCCGCGCTGACTGTTGACGCTAAACTTAAGCATATGAATAATAAACAAAAGAAGAGTGTAGCGCATACGGTTGATATGTATCTATAGGTCTGTGAACATCAATTTCTATTTACAGATGCATAACAAAAATCATTGGGAATTGAATTTGAAATGCGTGTATGTGTGGTAAGTGGGTTTGTTAAGTACTCGGCATGCTCTTGAGTTTTACGAGCGTTCTCTTGCGCTTTTAATTAGATTTGTGATTTATAATTTTCATTTGCGTAATTTACAAAACGGTACATCATTAGTGCAATTAAAATGCAATAAACATGGCCGAGACGAGAGAAGACAGTGCAAAGACAGAGAGAGAGACGACGCACAGACACTTCGCTGAATCGTACTCGTATAAATTTTATTAAGTCGTTTTGAGGAATGCGCCGAGGCGAGTGCACGCCCGGTAACCCACATTTCGCCCAGGGGCTGCTCGCAGCGCATAGAGCCAAGGGATGGGAATGGGGAAATGGAAATGGAAATGAGAATCATAAAACACAGCCATGTGCGACAACGTCGAAGGATTAAAAAATGATTGCGTGACAAGGCATTTTATAATCGTCAACCGAATCACTTAAAAACACATTCATCCTCGCTTCGACGATGGCGATGGCGATGGCGATGACGATGGCGATGCCAGGGAATCGGTGTCGGAGTTGGAGTCGCGGGACGTTAGCGAAGTGTGATCCGGATTGGGCTTAGGCGAACCGCAAGGGCCAAACAAGCCATAAACTGGCGCAATAAAAGTGTATCAAATTAAGGAATGAATTTCATGTGCAACAACAGAAGCGTCCTTTTCATGTCTTTGCCTTTTTTACAGCCCTGACACGGTCAGACTCTGTGTTGTTGTTGCCTCTGCTTTTTTAAATCCCCTGCGCTGCGGCACTGAGTGAAAGTGCTGCTCACTTCCACTCAATTCAGCCCGATTGCCAGTGCTGCCAATCAATGTTCGCACTCCACTCGACTCGAGTCGGAGCTGTTTATGTGCCACTTTTACGACTCCCTACACACAGCTTACTATCGCCCTTAACGACCCAACTCTCACTCAAATCTGAGTTATGTGCTCGAATATAATAAGTGCATGTCTTATGCGCTGCCATAAACCCAAAGCGGTGACCTCGCGCCTAGGCGATCTTGTCAGCAATTCAAGTTCAGCACGATAAACAAGGATATCAAAGAATCATACCTTCATTCCGCAAGGAAATCAAATAGATATGTGACTTCTTGTCAGATCAGCGAACTCGTATATCAAGTAGGCACAATATGAGTTAAGGAGCAGAACTGCATATATTTCTATATATTTTTAACTCCAACATAATAAATCTTAGTAGTATTCAAAATTACATTTATAATATATTTAAGTGCAGCAATTTTAAACGCTTCGCTGTCAGCCGTCGGTTAGAGTATTTATGTTGTCAGTGTGTTGAAAATACTTTTATATTTTACTGTTTTCTAACATTTATGCCAATTATTTCGTTGCATGCGCCGCCTCATTGTTTATGTTTTCTGTTTCTGTTTCTGTTTGCTTTTAGATGCAACCTGTCGCCGTCGTCGTGGAGTTTCGAGCAATCGCTTTGCTGCCAGTTTAATGACTTTCGTGTATTGTTCTGCGATTTGCCCTGATAACTAACACCTACACACACACACGCACACCCAACACACACACACACGTGGTTTACGATAACTGGGAGTCTCCTGCCCCCGGATCTGCACTTCAGGATCCAGTTGGAGCTGCTGCCTCCGAATAGTGTTTTATTGTGATTTTGTTCATTTTTATTATTATTTGCTCATCGCTCCCCCCCTTCGCTTTCCCTCTCTCTACCTCTCCCCCAGTCTGTCTGTGTCTCTGTTCCTGTCCCTGTCGCGCACTCACCCAGTTTCAATTTTATTAGTTTATTACGGTTATTATCTTTTAATGACGCTCGCGAGCGCCGCCGCCAATCGCATTGTTGTTGCTTTGCTTTTGTTACTGTTGTTGTTTTATAGCGCACTCGAGTAGTTGTTGCTCTTGCTGCTGCTGCTGTTGCTGTTGCTGTTGCTGTTCGGCAACAATAACGTGTGAAGTTGTTTTATTATTTGTTGTGATTATCAAAATGGCCGGTTTGCATTTTCCGGTCGTTGGCTGCTCCACGCCGCAGCATGACCACCGGCCGCATTCTCAATCTCAATCCCATTCCCATTCCCCTTCCCTGCAGGTGCCGTAAATCACAGCGGGGCGGGGGCGGGGGTGGTAGTGCTCTGCAAGCAAAGTGGCAGCACTTGCTGCGCGTACGCGCTGGAACCATAAACGCTAACCAAAGTGTGGCAAAATGTTTAATTTGGAATTTATGAGCAATTAATTTTAAATACTTGCCAAAGGCAATACGCCTCCTCCCCGCCACTCCCTACATGCCCCCCCTGGTCGGGGACGTCGTAAAAAGGTGACTTGGCAGCGCGTTAAATTAATAGCTTATCGCTACATGATTGATCAATTATTCAATTTCTCAACAGCAGCAGCAACAACAACGGTGCAATCATTTCGCAATTTCCTTTGAGATATTTATCGTATTGTTTATTGCATGTGTTTATACTTAATTTCTAGTTAATTAAGCTAAGTCTGTGATTCGGCAATTAATTCAACAATTACGCACATTTTGTTAACGTTAAAATAACAATAAATTATGCCAACATATACTTTTGGCTTTCCTATTTCTTTCAGCTATTAATAGACCAATTCATTTAAATTTAAGGTTTCAACATAATGTATTTTAAAAATATATCAGTATTGAATTATGACACACACATGTTTAAAAGTCTCTCGAAATAAATTTGAATTGAATATTCACACGATTATATTACTTTTACTCTTTCACATCTTGCAACATTGAATGTGACTGCTTGCAACTAGTTTGCCGGAGTCGCCTCCTTAATTCAATTTACTCGCATTTATTCTGCTTCAACAAACAGAGCACAAGGATATAGAATTAGTAATTTCTTGGCGTTGCAGTCTGTGACTCACTTCGTATGGATATTGTTAGTAGACTGGAAATAAAAGGTAACAAGTTTAAATACTTTAAATCAGAAAATTGCTAAGTCAACTAATTTTGACACAAAACATACATTTATTATGAAGCCATCAATATAATATTTCTCTATATAACAAGAATATACTTTGAGTAGAGTTTTCAGTTGTATAACTATTATGACCGATCAAAGAACAATTTTCAAATGTCGCCCTTCTTAGAAATGTGATAATTGTATTGAATGAAATTCCGTAGGATCGTTAAAAAGTCTGTATACAAAAATACAAACGTTCCACAATGTACTTCAAATAAATAACATTAAATCAAAATCGTATGTTCATATAGAGACAGTCTCAAGCTAGAAGAAGTTTTTGGGTAGTTTCGCAAGATGTTAAAGGGGACAGCGTATTTGAAGTGAAGTTTCTGTAAAATAAGCCATATTTATTTAGCCAATGTCAGCAAAAGTGCTGGCGCTGAGAGCAGGCCATTTATCGGGATTTATGTGTATGGTGGAGTTCAGTGGTGGCAAGTGGTCGCATTGGGCGGTGATTAGGCGTTGTTGTTGGACCCACTCAGTCAGTCGTGTGGAGCACGAAGAATGGCAAGTGGACAAGTTGGGCGATTGCGAATTCGTTACAATTCCGCATAAATTCTATGCAAACAAAAAAGTTCTCATCGAAAACGGTCTTCTTGTTGTCCAATCGTAAATTTCAAATTTTTCATAAAAATGTCATAACAGCAATTCCAGCGACAACGGCAGAATACAGAACAACAACACCGCCAACAGCAGCGACAACAACGACGACAACAATAGCAACAGCAACAAGAACAACAAAGTCAACTGACTTTGACTGTGTCGGCGTTTTTCATCTCTCGAATTTATGGATTTTTCGTAATTTCGCTTAGGGGTAAAAACAACACTCTCAATACGTTCGAGGGTAAATCGCAAAGTAAGGCAGAAAGAGAGACCAAGAGAGAGTGGTAGTGGGAGAGAGAGTGCGAAAGGGACATGGAGTGGGAGTGCAAATGCGAGTTGTAAGCTGTGAGGATTGCGAATTTTTTTATGCACCACAATAAAAGGAAGCAGCGATAAAAATTTGTAGTGTCTAAATTTTGCACTAATTCGTAGTAGACACCATAGAGAGCCGTATAAATCAAAACAATGGGCCTCAAAGTATCCAAAATTAGCAATATCAAGAAGCCCCCACATAAAGACAACAAAGTTTTACTTTATCACTTGACTTTTTTTTTGGCGCGCTTTTGTCGCATGTGCGTGAATGGGAGGGGGTGAGGCGAGCACACCGCGCACAAGAAATACTTGGATATGTACGATATGTACATGAATAATACAAAATAATTTAAGCAACAATAACATTTTGCCAAACAAAGCATAAAACACTTAAAAAGGCGTTTCGCTCGCCCGTTCACTCGCTTTGCTCACTCTCGTGCTCGCTCGCTCGCTCGCGCTAAGAGTCAAGGCACTTGCACTCAAAGCGATAGTTTCGCTCATCAGGTTCACGTTGTTGTTGTTGCAGCAGCAATTGCTCTGGCTGTAGCTGTGTGTCTGTGTGTTGGTTAGTGTGGGCGCTTGGCGCATACGCATTCGCATTCTCACGTTATAAACATCAAAATTAAGCATCCATTGGGCGCGCACTAAAAAACCAGAAATCGTATAAGAAAATGCCACACACACAAATTCCACTCAAAGCAAACACACTCAAACACGGCGCGCTCTTGCACTCAGTTGCGCTCAGTTGGCTGTGCTATCTTCTCTGACTCGAAATGAACGGCCATCATGCCAGTGAGCGCGCACACACTGACGCACACACAGACACACGCACACAGCCATGCATACGCACACTAGCGCAGAGGCAAGCAAGAGCAACTGCTGGCTGGTGCTGCTGCAGACTGCTGCTGCTGTTAACGTTTTATTGCGATCTAGCGAGTGCGAGCGAGACAAACAGCTGTGAGCTCCATGTTTCTTATTGCCATCGCGCCGCGCCGTCGACGTCGACAGAGACATGAGACTATTGACTGCATATTTGCGTGTGAATTCGCTCGTATATGTTCCTAAGTGTGTGTGTGTGTGTGTGAGAGACTAAGCGCAGCGCTTGAAATGAATTGCTGACTGGGCGACGGCGACACTGTCTCTGCGTGGCCAAAGCTGCGGCCTCAGCCTCGCATGGCTTTTGTATTGCGCCATAAACGTTTCGCTGCTCGTAACGCCACAACGGCCGACGCGGACACAACGCCAGCAGCCAGCAGCACAGACTACAGACTACCGACTATAGACTACAGACTCGCACCCACTCGCAGCCCGGCATCGAGAGACGGCATCGACGACACAGCATTTGGAGACAGCGATCCAACACAGTATACCCCAGCTAGCTAGAGTCGGGCAGCCACTCAGCCAACAGACACACACTCGCAGACGGCGGACGGACGGCGTTGAGACCCAAACTCTCCACAAAAACGCCGCAGTCGCCAACTATACGACGCTGTGCTTCGCTGCGCTGCGCTGCTCGCGCCGCTGCCAACGTCGGCAGCAAAAATTACCAATTACACGAAATTTTTATACTCTTTTAAAAATTTCGTTTTATTATAATATTTATTATCGTGGCGCGCAGTAGTGTCTGCGGAACAGCGCTCGCTCAGTTCAGCTCAGCTCAGCTCGACTTGACTTGTCTCTGCCGATCTCCGATCCGATCCGATACGTTACGATACGATACGGTACGATACGCAACGATACGATACGATACGTTGCGCTACGCTCACGTTACCCGTCACCCGTTACCCGCCTCGCAGTCGCAGTCGCGCTCGAAATCGCGTTCGCGTTCGCATTCGCATTCGCTCTGTTTATTATTTTGTTGCATTCTTATTGTCGTTTAACTGTTGCCGCTTATTACGGGCTTTATAGTGCGGTTTATAGTGGCACGAAGCGCTCATAAAAATCGCCGCCAGCAGCTACAGCAGCAGCAGCAGCAGCCACGAAAATAATCATAAGTATATTTACACACCAAGTCAACCGCACACACACACGAAACAATCAAAATAGCAATCAATCAAGCAAAACTTCACACTAAAACCTCCACTAAAAAACAGTAAAAACACTAAAAAAGAAAAACAAAAGCAGAAGCAGTTATCGCAGATCGTTAAAACTGTGCGTGAACCGAAAAACCGAGAACCGACACGATAAACAATTACAAAACTGTCACAACAAATGAGTGCGTATAAAAGTAAAATTAGAGAGAGAGAAGTTCAAATTAAAAAGCCATCAAATTGACGCACAATTCGATAGTTCACAGTTCTGCAGACTGCATTCGTACCTGTGACTTCAGCTTTATGGCATTTAAAACAAAGTAATTAAAACCAATTCTCCGTGCAACACAGCCCAAAGTAAAAAAAAAGGAACACGGACGGACAGACAACTTGCCACACGCACTCGAAAGGTCGTAAAAGTTGGAGAGAGGAAGAAGCGCAAGAAGACGTCGTGCGCCGGGACTTTCTACTAGAGAACGCCCACGCTTCTTCAAGTTGTGAATCATCGCTGAGGAAATCCGAGGCAATAAAAAGACAAAATACATAACGCCCCAGTTGACCCGAGCTCGCAACTCGCAACTCGCAGAGCGCATCCCAAAGAGGCAAGTGGCAAGTGCCGTCGCAGCTATTAAAAATCGCGCGCCTATAAATCAAGCGACGGCAGTTCAACCGCGCCTTGTGCATTTTCCGTGTAATTGATGGCCGCAGTTTAATTGCTTTTACAACAAATAAACGTCGCACACACAACGACAACATCGACAACAACAACAACAAGAAACCACACATATACACACACATGCACACACATAGCTGCAAGTGCAACTTTTAACAAATTTCGTTGTGAATTCCAATTGCAACACTTTCGACCCATGCCAGCTGCTTCAATCTAGGCTAAACCCGAGATCCGCCAAAGCGCAGCGAAAGGTAACAACCGCTAAATCCAAACCATATCTTGCATTACTCCCGCCTCGAATCGCACCCACATTAGTTTTACTGGGGATACATGGCACTCTCTCCCTCTCTACTTCTAACCAACACTAGCCTTGTCTCTATCCTGCTGCTAACACGAACTAGACTAACTGCAATATATAACTAATCCCAAACTGTGCCCCGCCCATTTCTCGTAGTGTCTACTAACCTTTTTGGCATTGTGCAAAACATTTTCGATGCGTTCAGAATTAGTTCAACGTTCAGAATTGTGAACAAGCAGCGACAGCGAGCGTTCTACGAAAAATAAGATTTATGCCGCCATTCGCATATATCCATTTGGATAATGTGCTTTTTACGAGTCTTTCGAAAATATTCGAAAATATTTGCCAACATATCCACAGAGCTTATGCTGTCAGACTTCTGCTCTCTTGTTTGTGAGTGCATTTTAATTTGATTAATTCGAATATAATTTATTTAGAGCGCAATCGAAAGTAGTTGCGAGCGCAATTCTTGATTTATGTTCAGCATTAATCTCTGGGGAAATATTATTGATAGATAGCACAAAGATCGCATTCCGAAACACACTCAATTGAAGTGAAATATTTCCATGGCATGAGTCAGTCCCTAGCCGACCTTTGACGACCTGCCGATAGTCGTGCATGCCCCGCCCACAAAGGTGTTCCAAGTCAGCTGAGAGTCCTGCTAGGTAGTCGACGGACTTTCGAGCACAAACTGCAAGTCTGTGGAGGGAATGAGAGAGAGACGAGCGCAAGGCAGCGAAAAGATTGTTATCTTGTTGGCCGTATGCTCATCTCGCTCTAACCAACAGTCGTGCAGTGCTGCCGATAGCATGGTCATCCTGCTCGACTTGGGATCACAGCGGAATGATCGATTTGAGTGAATTCGAACCAAATTTGTTAAAGGGCAGACCGCAATACGCAAACACACATTGAGACCCTCAAGTTTTACCCGAAACCCATTCAGATAACGAGCAGCCACCAGATCGCCAACCAGATCCGAAACAAACTCTACAGCGACATCGAATCATCCTGCATCCATTCGCAAGAATACCTAAGAATAAGCCACAATAACCAAAGAAAAAAGAAATCAAAATCATCAACTCAAATCAAATCAAATCAAATCGAATTGAATCGTATCGAAAGCGACTGCAACGCAATTGGGCAATTCGGCAATTCTCGGCCAGAGAAAAATATGTGCAATGTCAAAATTTGTTTTCGATAGTATGCTGCCAAAGTACCCACAGTTTCAGCCATTTATCAGTTCGCACTTAACCACAACCTCCCCAAATTCGTCATCAGCAGCAGTTGCCGCCGCACTCGCCGCCGCCGCCGCCTCCGCATCGAACGTCGTCGCCTCGTCGCCTGTGCTCCACCCGGGCAACAGCGCCAACAGCAGCCACAGCAGCCACAGCGGCCACCTGCAGTCGTCCTCGCTCTCGCCCAGCTCCAGTGCCCTGCAACTGGGCAGCCAACTGAGCCAGCAGCACCTCAGCCAGTCCTCCAACTCGCCGGTCTCCTCCTCCTCGCCCTCGTCGTCCACCCAACAGCAGCAGCAGCAACAGCAGCAGCAGCAGCAACAACAGCAGCAGCAACAACAGCAACAGCAGCAGCAACAGCAATCGCAGTACTCGTCGCTGTCCGCTGCTCTGCATCTACAGCAGCAGCAGCACATCAACAAGCTAGCCGCCGCCGCAGCTGCGGTCAGCTCGCAGGGAGCCGTCTCGGGCCTTGGGGGCCACCAGTCGCTGGGCCACGCCCACCAGCAGTTGCTGCTCACGCCGCCGTCGGCGGGCAACTCACAGACCGGCGACAGCAGCAGCTCGCCCTCGCCAGCGGCCAGCTCGCCCTTTGCCATACCCACCAGCAAGATGTATCCGTACGTGTCAAACCACCCCACCAGCCACGGCGGCCTCTCCGGCATGCCCGGCTTCTCCGGCCTCGAGGACAAGTCCTGCAGGTGAGCAGCTAACCCATTTGCAATAATATTACTAGAGTAGCGACACTCTCGATTGCCATTCAGCAAAGAAATCTAAACTAAATCTAAATCAAAACTATTTCAAGTACACAACGAGTGTTTTCATCCACAATAAAAATAGCTCTTAATTTTAATTTACAACTCCCATTGATATCGAACAGTTATTGCAATTTTATAGCATTTCAACATTTACAACTAATTATTCATATTTAAAGTGATAGTTTTGTATATAGAAAATGAAATTGTTTTGTTGAGAGCTATTTATTCACATTTAAAGTAATAATTTTTTTTTATGGAAAATTAAATTGCTTTTTTGAGAACTATTAATTCTCATTTAAATTAATAGTGTTCTATACTAAAATTAAATAGCTTTGTTATTTCCAATTTAAAACTAAAAAACTGGATTTGAATTTGCAATAAATATGTACTATATTGCTAATACATTTTTGAAGTATAAAAATTCGAATACATCTTTGAAGTACATAAAATTGAAATATTATAGTAATTGCATTCCAACTAAGGTATCGAACTTCAGCAACAATTTAAAGCAGCAAACGCCATTAAAGTTAAGGATAATAATACATTTACAAACAGTATAAAAGTAGAAGTGACTTATAATGTGAAATTGAAAATATTAAGTTGCAATAATCCTTACAAACATGAGCACTGCTTGGAGTAGCAGCGAGTAGATTATTCCCGCATCCAGAAGCCGATGAATGGCCGTTGGTCGACCACAAATCCATGCGCAATGTGCTCTAATTATCGACTCGCCCATTGGCCATTCATCGAGTGGCCATTAAGGTTTTTGTCCACTGGGCAAATTAGGGCAGCGCTGCGGTGCTGTGTTGTGTTGTGTTGTTGTGTTGTGGTGCCAGCTGGGCAATTTGTTCATGCCGACCGCAAGATTCGCACGCACATTGACCTTCCGCTGCGGCCGTATGCAAATGGCCTCAACACACACACACACACACATACTGAGTTAGAGACGCTGCGGGCGTAACGTGCATGGAATTAGTGCGCAATTAGAGGCGACTTACAAGTTACAACTTGGGCCGCTGCGTGTGGCTCATTAGCATCTTTGACTTCGCCTGGCCCGTATGCTAATCGTCTGTGTCTCTCTCTCTTCTGCTCTCTCTATCTCTCTCTGCAGCAGGTACACGGACACCGTGATGAACAGCTACCAGTCGATGAGCGTACCTGCCTCGGCATCCGCCAGCTTCGCGCAGTTCTATCAGCACGCCGCTGCCGCGTCGGCGGTGTCGGCGGCCAGCGCAGGAGCCATTGGCGTCGACTCGCTGGGCAACGCCTGCACACAGCCCGCATCCGGCGTGGTGCCCGGTGCCGGGGGTGCCGGCCAAGGGATTGCGGATCTGCCGCGCTATCCATGGATGACGCTCACAGGTGAGTCCAGCGACCCGACTTCGACTTTGAATTCGAATTCGATGGTGCAATGCGAGCGAGCGAGCACATAAAAATTACTATTAAATTCTGCATAAATCAACGCCGCACAGCATGAGCGTGGAGCGTAGAGGATCGCGAGGGGGCAGCTATTTAATTTATACCTTTATGGCCATTCGGGCGTATAAACAATAGATAAACGCGCTCGTTCTGGGCCAATTCAAAATTCATAATGAACACTTTGTGGGGCATTTCCAAGTCGTTCGATTCGCATAAGTCTTCTGCCAAATACGCGCTACACGATTGTTGCTTCGACGGCGACAGCCGGACGGACGAGCGGACGGGCCGATGAATAGATGAACAGCCCGCTAAAAAGTGGCAACAGTAAATAAAAAATGAAAATAGTTGAAAAATGTTTCGTGGTTGTTTCGCGTCGCGTCGCCTCTCGTTTCTTTTCGTTTCGTTTCGTTTTGTGTGCTTCTTTTTTGGTTTCGACGGCGCGTCGATTTGTAATTTAAATAGCTTCAAGGTTGCCACACACACTGGCACACACACTCGCACACTCGCACACTCGCCGAGCTGCTTAGATGTGCCCCCGCGCATACAAAAAACCGACAATCACTCAGCGTCAGCGTCAACGTCAGATACAGATACATTTTGGTGGTTCTTTGAGTTTTTGTGTTGTCGCCTGTGGTTGGCGAGTGGTTCGCCAGTGGCTCGACAGTGGTGTGGCTTCAGCTGATCGCTGTTTTTATGCGCCAAACGTAGTACAAAGCGAGTGCGCGACAACGCGAATATTCGCCCACAAATTTATGTGGGTCAGTTTAATTTACGCGAACCTCGTTCTGCCAACTCGACGCGCATTGTTGCCTTGCCCCAACCAGCTGATTTATTCGTTCACTTATTTATCGGTCTGGTCTGCACCCGATTTTCCCCACAATACTCGGCTTTTCCAGCGGTTGAATGCCTGCTGAATAAAGGCAATCAACGGTATGGATTGAGTTATGTCTGAGCTGCAAATGCATTGCAAATCATAGATAGCGACTCGCTAATCGCTTCTTGAATCCATTCGCATTAAATATGCAAATTCAGGCGGACCAACAATAAGGCTTGTGTTATCTTATCCAATATTATAATTATGCTGCTCAAATCAGATTGAAAATTTGCTGGCCAAATAGCAAAAGCATAGAAACCGGGTGCTCCGAAGACAAACGGTATTCCGGACAATGAAGTATTTTGCATATCTCTCGCTCGCAGCACAGAGAACGATAAAATTGTCAACGAGATCATAGACGACGACGGCGACTGGCTGCGATGAAAGTAAATATGAGCATGACGCCATTATGGCAGCCAAGTGCGCGACACATTGCAAGTTGCAGGCGAGACACAGGGAGTAGCAGTGAGAGAGAGAGAGAGAGAGGGGGGCCGCTCGCTTGTGGCAATGTTGTTTGGGCCAGAATCGAGGCGACGTCAAGACATGTTGCCCGGGTTCGGCGGGTTCCCCTGCCGCTCTGGCTTTCTCTCTGCTCGCTCCTGCGCTGGCCAACTGCAGCCAGACACGTCAAGACCGAGCGCAACTCAGAGGCAGCCACAGAGACAGCGACAGCGACAGAGACAGAGGCAGAGGCAGAGTCGGAGCCAGACCCGGACACGGACACAGACACGAACACGAACACGGCAACGCTTTACAGCTGAATGCTTGCCAAATGCAATTTAACTAATGAATTTTAATATTTTACGCCAAGGCGTCTGAATGAATTTTCATTTTCACATCGTTGCACCAACAATGTGGCAACAACAACAACAACACGACTGCGACTACGACTACGTCTACAATGTTGGGAGGAGTGTGTCTTGTTTTTTTGGAGGGGCCGCCTGTTCTGTGCTTGATTATGCTGATAAGAAAGCGAAGAGGTTAACTTTTCTTAATTATGTGGAAAAGCGAGGCAGCGAACGCAGCGGGAAAATTGCAATTTGCAAGCGCTGCACGTGCAGCAGACAGAGACAAACATACTGCAGTGTGTGTGGTGAGCGGGATGGGGCACTACTTACACACTATATCTGTATAAATTCAGCAATCGGCGATGCGACCAAGACTCTGCACATTGTTGCTGTATGCCCTAACCCTCAAAACCGCGACGCTTCCCAGCCAATTTCCACACATTAGAGATTGTCGTCTCGCTGTCCCACTGTCCGTTCGTCTGTCCCATAAAATGCCAGCAGCGACAGGGGCAAAATGCACAGAAATTTGTGTATTTTAATTAAAAACGCGCCGCTTCATCTGCTTATTAATTAGGCGACGCTTTGTCGCAGTCGCAGTCGCAGTTTTACTCGTTGTGGTCCACTTTGCTGGCGACCGGGACGGGAGCGGGAGCGGGAGCGGTCACTGGTCATTGGCCACTTTGCTGGGTGGTCTCGTCTGGGGCCTTGGAACCGAAGCTGAAGCTGAAGTTGAAGTTGAAGCTGCAGCAGCAGATTGGAATTGGAATTGAAGCTGCAGTCGCTGCGCTCTTTTTTATGCATGGCGCTGACAACGAAGTCGCAAACGACTTGATTGAGTGGTTTGCACAAAGAAGCGCACAGACAGAGACGGCCACAGAGACAGAGAGGGAGACAGAGACACGGCGGGCGAGTAAGTGTGGCGGGTTATGCAAGAATCGTGGTTAAAGTCAACAGTCAGGCCGGCAATTAGCTGGCCGAGGAATGCCAAAAGGGAAAGGCTGCTCGTGAATATGTCATCCATATGCAGTTAGCGCTCCTGCAGCTTGTTCAAGGCTGAACGCACCATTAGAGACGAATAACTCCTTTATGGCATGCACATTAGAACGCAAAAAACTAACGTTAATCTTTTCGCTTTCAGATTGGATGGGAAGTCCCTTCGAGCGCGTCGTTTGCGGCGATTTCAACGGTAAGTACCAGCCGCGAACCCTTGAAGTTAATCACTCGCTTGGCATTGGAGACGCTGCTGCGAATGTCAAATGGGTTATGAATTATGAAATGTGGCCAGCCAGGCAGCTGGAATGTCCTTGAGCAGGATTTACCTGCTGCGACTTTCGCCAGCAGCTGAACCCTTCAGCCGCAGCGGCGCATTCGTCACATGGCTCACTCCTGCTGGCCCGACGCGACCTGTCATAAATCCTCCAGCTCCTTTCTTTCCCTTCTTTTTTTGTTGAGCGCGTCCTGTGACGCGATCGGCACAATGGCAAACATCCGGCACAACTGACTTCGCTTCGCTTGTGTTGGCTGGCTGGCTGGCTGACAAGCCGTTCGTGAAAGTTGAGTTGGCAGCAAATCAAACTGAAATTTCGAGTCCATATGGCATGCGAGTCAAGTGTCGGGCAAGATCGTAAATCACTTTGATAGACTGCCCGGCGCTCTCAGCGTATTTCAATTGCCCCCTCAAGCAGTCAGTGTCTGTGCTGGCCATAACAAGCAATGGCCGAAATGGAATTAAGCACGTAGCCAAATGATTGCTGCAGGCGCCAAAAATGTTGCCCACAACCGCGACTCGAGTGGGGCTGAGCTGGGCTCAGTTTGATGCGTTTCGTTTCGATTCGATTGATCGATTCGATTGTCAGCTGTGATCGCGCATCGTCGATCGCCGGTCGTCGATCGTGGTGCGTTTATCGTTCTCTTTGTTATTATTGTTGTGGTTGTCATCGTCGTTAAATTGCTTTTACGAGCGTTTTATGATCTATTTACGATTTTACGGATGGTCTTGCGCCTCGCATAACGATGCTCGACTCCCGACTACCGACTACCGACTACCGCCTAGCGATCACCGTGCAATGATCGCCGTTTTATATGCCCGATAACGGCGTGTTGCTTACGCTCCCCCGATTGTTCCCAGACACAGAGAGCGCTGCCCCAGCGCTGACTGCCATGCAATTTCCCCTTAATTACTTAGTTCAACGATTCATTGTCCATAAAAACGTTAGTAACTTAAGACCGTAGAGCGCACAGTGAATGAACACACAGGCCAAGGAGGCATCGAGCCAGCGTCGAGCAACACGGGTAGCTGGCCAAGCAACAGCTCCTCACGATCGCGCACAATGGGAATCGGAATGGGAATGGGAATGGGAGTCATAAAAAGATTAACGACTGCGTTCGCCATTCGATTCGGTTAATGGGCGACACGTAACAATTTTGTTGCCTCGATTGCTTCAATTAGTTGAAATTAGTGTAGCACTGCACAGCACCATCAGCAGCCGAACCCGAGACCGAAACTATTTCTTCCAACACTCATTTCGCGAATGCCAAACTAAATGCGTGCTTGCCCCAAATAAGCAGAGCCTTCTTTATATTTCAATCATTGCAAAAGTACACATTCCTCTAGGAGAATTCAATAACTAGAATTATTGGTCATTAAAGTAAAGAACTTTACAATTTTCATTGCATGTTTGACGACTTCTGTGTATTTTTTAAGCAAACACTCGCATTTGCTATTATTTTTTGGTAGAATTATACTTTCAATTTCAATATCAATTATTAATTTTGATTACTATTAAAAGATTTAAAAAGTAACTATAAGTACATTCTCTTTAGTATTTTGTAGACTACAATTTAGTTTTTCTACAATTATTTGAGTTCATTTGATAAAACAGTAATTTATTTATACATTAATAAATTCTCTTTAGAAATCTCTTAAATCACTATTTAAAGTTGGTAAATGTTGTTCCACAATTTTATCAAGTAACTCAAGTTTTTCGTTGTATCTGAAAATACGTGAATTTGCACAATGCTGGCCATGTCTTGTACTACTAACTTGATAATTTCCAGTAATCACTGCACAATTTTCGCTTGCTTGCGTTTCACTGTCTTCTACGTTATTTTCAACGACTTTGAACCACTGTGCGGCAATCGTAGTCGATGCTGTGGTGTGCTGCGAACGTCAACAGTTTCGCCCAGTGGTGCCATTAATCGGAATTAAACGCGCCTTAGACGCATTCAGTGTGCGACTCGGCAGACGCCCACATTGCGCATACGCACCGTGGAGCTTACACTCAGCAGCAGAGAGACAGTCGCAGTCCTGATTGCAGCCCCTAGCTGACTGTTGACTGTTTGCCCGTTCGGCCGTTTGGACTGTGCCATGTAATTGCGAGCCGTTTAATTGGCGCTGCACAAACAAATGCAATCGGAGTCGCCTCCGTGTCCACGGCGGCTCCCGCGTTGGGGGCCAAAGCCCCCGTTGCCTGTACGTGCCGTCGCTGTGATTTTGGCGTCACAGATCGTTTGACATTCGAGCTGGCTGCTGCCGCAGATCGCAGCTTTGTTCTGTTTGCTTTGTAAATAAATCAGTGGTGTTAGTGTTGCTGTTGAGCTGGAGTCGTTTTGCGCAATTTACAGCACTAACAGTCGCTGTTTGACAAGCAATTAACTCGCTGTTCTTGCAGTCTCTAATTGAAATGGCAGTCGTGTCACACATATGTGGAGTACAGCGGACAGACAGCAGACAGACAGACAACAGACAGACAGACAGACAGTAGCTAAAATCTAATGACAAGTATTCTAAAATAATTTAAGTAATAGTTTCAGCTGCTCGTCGTCGCAACAGTTCTCAGCTCGCATCAATCAGTTGGCAATATTATTGTAGCGCTGCCACAAGTGCTTTCTTTAAGCTGTGTACGAGTCTATCGCGATCAGTGGAAAATGTCTGTTTCGCTGGGAGCATTAGGTCTCGTTAATAGCGCGATCTGAACTTGGACCTTGGCGTCGCACAGTTTCGTCGATTCATTTGGGCTTGGCTCTTCACCTTGCGGCGGCGATAGCGCTCGAATAGCGATGCGCTAAACAATAATATTCATTATTTTTATTAATTTAACATGCCATTATCATAACTCATGATAAGCGCTCGCCTCGCGTCGCGTCGTGTCGTGGGCAGCATTGACTTGACACTGACACAGCGCAGTCACAATTCCATTTCAACAATGACTTCGTTTCAATTTCCAATTCGATTTCAATATCAATTTCAATTACAATATGCTCGATCTGTGGATCGCCTGGCTGCCTGGCTGCCAGGCTGCCTGTGCAATGTCATTGACAGCGGACGCGTCTCTGGGTCTGCGGCCAGCTAGTTGCAGCATAGCCACAGATAAACGCCGCTGCAGGCTGCGACCCCGGCAACCACTTAACGCCCAGTCGGGTCGCTCTCTCACTGTCTCTGTCTCTGTCTCGCTCGCTGGCGGGTCGGCGGCGGACGCTGCAAGGGTTAATTTATGAGGCGCGATAAGCGAATTCCATTTCGTTTTGGTTTTGTTTAATTTCCGATTTCTGTTGTTATTTTCTTGTTGTATCTTGCTTTATTTTGTGCTTCTTTCTTTCTCGTATTTACATTTCGCTCACTCGCTCGCCTGCCGTCCCTTTCGCTCCAGCGCGCCCCGTCGAGGGCGTGTCGCGCTGCGGCTGTGCCGGGGGGCGGGGTAAATGTGCGACACCGTTTTATCGGCACGTTTCGTGGCACATCGACTTTTTTCGCCTGCTCCACGGCAACGCAAAATTCAAAATGACACGTTTGCGAGTGCGACTGCGAGTGCGATTGCGAGGAGGCAGCAACGACAACCATGCCCCGTCCTTTGCCACAGCCGCGTGGAGTTTTAACTACCCTGTGTGTGTGGCTGTTAATCTGCGGTTTTAATGCCCAACTGGCGCAAATTGGCGAAAGGGTTTGAATTGCGCACACAGCACCCGCTCCCCGTTCCCTCTCTCTCTCTCTCTCTCTTTCTCTCTGTAGTTGCCACTCGGGGTCAAAATGGCAGACAGACCCACTGGCGCTACACTCAATCCTGAATCCCATTTCGCCACTGACAGACATGTAAATTTCGCAGACGAAATCAAATTAAAAGCGCACACGTTTCGCAGACAACCCCTCGCCCCCCTCTCTCTCTGTTCTATGTGTGTGCCTCACATGCGCCGAAGAAGTTAGTGCCGTGCCACAAATCCTACACGTGAACTTTTGCGTTTTCATTAATTTTAATTTAGCGAAATTCGCATTCAGCTTTCATTTCAACTTAGTTGTGTTTAAGTAAATTGTTGTTAATGTCGGCGACGTTCTCATTGTTGCTGTACGAGTAGTTTTCATTTGCAGCCGTCTTTCACGCCTCGCGTGCCACGCTGCATTTCCCAGCCAGCCATTTTCCGCATTCCGCACACTCTGCGTGACTGTCTCCATTTCGATTGCGGCTTTGTTGCTCTCTCGCGTAATTGTTGTTGTTGTTGTTGTTGTTGTTGCTGTCATTAATTAGTGCAAGTAGTCGTTAATATTAATTTCATGGCGGAATTATACGCGCCGGTTAATGCACTCTGCAATTGTTTTAGTTATTCGCCATTAATCTGCAAAGATAAACTTTTATGATGTGTGCCCGAGCTGCGATTACGCCCATTATCGCCGTTATCGTCATCGTTATCGTTAGCTCTACGAGCCATTATGGCAGCGCACAATAGTTTGCCTCACATACATATATATGCGCATATGCATAAAGGAAAGAGCTCTTAATGGACTATTATAGCAACTAATTGATCACAGCAGCAGCAGCAGCAACGCTCACTTCTATCTAGCGACCACTTGAACCAACGATTTTAATTGGACCTCATCGCAAATGCTAAGAATGTTTGCAGGCCCATTCAATAGACATAATCAAAGCGCCTACTTACTGAGAGACATTCCCTACATAATTCAAATGAAAGAGCAGTAATTATGTTGAAAGAACAGTGACTAAAGAAATGATTGCTTTAATGCTTGCAAATTATTTTCAAAAAATTCCAGCAATAATAATCGAAATACTTTAAGCATATGTTGAGGCTATATCAAAGTCAGTCCTATTTCTTTCGCTGTAATAATACTGACAAAAAAACACTCACCAACAAGTGAAATGATTGTTTTAATGCTTGCAAACTATTACAAATAAATACCAGCAATAATAATCGAAATGTTTGAAGAATTCATTGAGGTTGAATCTAGATCAAAATCAAGACGATTATTAAATTGACAAGACAGTCACTATCAAGCGCAATGATTATTTTAATGGCAATGGTTTTAAGCAGCAATAATAATTGGAATACTTTAGGAATATATTCAAGCTGATTCTAGATGAAGACGATTCTCCTGATTGTTTTGAAGCGCAGTAATCATATACACAAGACTTTCACTAACGAGTGAAATGAAAGTTTTTATAGATGCAAATTAGTGCAGATAATATCAGCTATAATAAATACATTATGTTGAAGCAGATTTTAGAACAAAATCAAGACGATTCTCCCGATTGTTTCGTAGTAATAATATTGACACAACAGTCACTAACAAGTGAAATGATTGTATTAATGGCAATGGCTTTAAGCAGCAATAATAATCGGAATACTTCAAGAATATGTTCAGTTGATTCTAGATAAAAATCAAGGCGCTGTTCTGGCTTACAATTGCTTGCCTGCTGCGTAACAAACTGGTTTGAGCAACCGGTTTCATGCCCGTCCTTTTTTGTTTGTAATTGAAACTCGTTGCTCCCATTTATTCTCACACTTTGAATGGGGAAGCTCTTTTGTCGCTGCACAGAATTGCAGCGACTTTCTTCGCGTCTTTAATGAAGCCATTCACATAATTTCTGACAGCAGTGTCGTAAATTCCATGCAGGATGCGAGCTGAAGGATCAGCGCACAAACCTGCAGCAGACTCCATTTTAATAGATGGCCGCTTAACAATAGAATGAATGCAGCGCTCACGAACACATTCACACGAGTCATTAATCAATTTTGTCAGCTAAACAAAATGGGAAAATGCTTTGGAAAAAAAAAAACATATCCAGGCAGCGTTGTTTGTGGTCTGCGGTCGAACTCGAGTCGAGTTGAGTCGAGTCGCGTCGAAGTCGTCTAGGCAGCCAATCAGCCAGCTATCAATTTGGCAGCCATTGTGTGCGTGTATTAGTGTATGTGTGTGTGTGTGTGTGTGTGTGTGTGTGTGTGGGTGAGCCTCAGGAGCGCACAGGACCACACCTTAAACCCAATGTTAGACAGGAAAGACGCTGGCAATATGAAATTACGAGCGTTGTGCGCCGCGGGAAGGCAGACCCTGCATATTGAAATTTGTATGCCGCGGAGTCGCGGGGGTAAGGGGAACGAGAATGGAGGCTAAGCATGAGTTATGTGCACGGCTAGGTAAATATAGAACCCGCAGCAAATGCGTCGATCGATCGATGCTTTTTATACGAATTTAAATGTTACGTTTGCCTAGGGCCGGGGCAGCTCCCCCTCTCCCCTCTCTCGGGCGGCGGCGTGGAATGGCATTTTAATACGTCATCGTTTGAAGCGAGGCCCACGCAACTTAAGTTATGGCCGACATCTGCTCAAGTTGCTCGTCGAAATAGAAATTCGAAATTCGTGTTTGTTTTCACCAAATGCCAAATGGAAGCAACGACTGTTGACTCTCGACTCTCTCGACTCTTGTCGTCGTCGTCATCGTCAGCGTCGCAGGAGGTGCAGAGGGGAGCGTATTACTAGAGTGTGTGTGCTGTGTGTGTGTGTGCAGTGAGCCGTAAAACGCATTGGAGAACAACAACTCGAGGCTGTGCTCGACGCTCTCAGTTCTCACTTGGCGCAATTTATATGTGTTTTCAATAAAAGTCGATATAATGTTGCCAAGGTTCATAGAACGCAGCAAATGAACTTGGCAACACCAACGACAACAACAACAACAACGGCGATCCAATGAAGGCAATCAATTTCAATTCAGTTTCTTCGCCTTTGCCGAAAGCCAATGAGGCGTCGAAAAGGGCAAGACGAGGCCAATTGCAGTGCTGCTGCTCAACCTTTTTCTCTGCTTCCCTCGCCAGACAAAGGCGCCAAAAAGTGTTGATGACCCGACCCGACCACGCACACACAGCCAACTGTGACAGAGAGAAAGAGAGCGACACAGAGGGAGATGGAGAGACCACTTCATTGTCATCATTGAATTGCCGTTGAATTGTCGCGTCGATTCGCAGCGATTTTAATCGCAACTGGCGCTCGCATTAAACGCCTTTCATTTGCAATTAAATTGAGGCAAAAACACACACACACTTCGAGTGTGTGGACAGAGGGAGTGGGCGGGGTGGACAAACTGCGGTCAGCTTGGCGACGCGTGCCCCGGAAGCTGTGGCCGCAACGACGACAGCTGTCAAGCCCAGGCGCTCGGTCGCTCGGCAAAAATCTTGCGGATTACCGATTCTAGACGCCTAATGCCATTTATAGGCCATCGTTACAAATGTTCCAGCTGCCCGAATGGCATCCGTTTGCCACTACACTGCTACACCTCCCCTCTGCCACTGTCTGTCTGCCCCAAATTAGTTCGCACTCCTCGCTCCCCCGCCGCCTGAGCAAATTTATCGAAACTTTCAGAAGGTTGTGCAGCGAGTGAGAGAGAGAGCGAGAACGGCGAGTCGCCCTCTGATTTGGCTCGCCTCCTTCCCCGTCGCTGTCCCCCTCCTCTGCCGCACTCTCTCTTCTCTGTTTTCTTCCGTTTTCCCTTTTAACTTCTGCCCATATATTTTTCACATTTATGGCGGGTATTTTGTCTTATCACACCCTCGTGTTTGCAGTGCGTGCAAAAAATTCCGACCTCGTCCTCGGCCACGTCTGTAGCCTCCTGCCCCCCCCCCCCCCTCCCCGTCCTTCTGCTGGCAACGTCTGTGGCTCATTGCTGGAACTGAAAACATGCGACTTGCAACTAAATGTGCCTGTGGCTGTAGCTGTGGCTGTGGCTGTGGCGCTGCCTGTGGCATGTGGGTGGTGCTGGAGGCAGCCAACCACCCACGAGATTAAAAATGCCATAAAGACAGTAAGGGTGAATGGCTCTAATGGCTGCCATTGCGCTGCTCCTCCTGTTGTGCTCGTCGTTGTCGTCGTGTTGTTGTTGTTTCTGTTCTGTTCTGTTCTGTTCTGTTCTGTTGTCGTTATGCGTTGTTATCCTCTCTCCCTTTCCCACTGCCGTTTCCGGCGCATTTCGACTGCCTCTGTTGCCATGTTACTTTCGACACACACACACTCGCACAGCGACACGTATTAGTGGCATTTTTGGGCAATATTTGAAGCCGGAAACAGCAGCTCCCAAGCGGGGCGGCTGAGGTGATCATATCTGTATCATCGTGTAATGATAGTCCACCGACATATGCAGACAATTGCCACACGACGAACAGCAGATAAACAGCAGACAAGCCTCAGGATACAACTCTGCCAGTTACGATAGTCAGATTCTGAGTCTTTGAAGCAGTAAAGAAATTGAAGCCAATGAATACATATCTATTAATATATTAAGTGCAAGGCGAAGCTTAACAAGCTCAGCTAAGAAGTACAGTCAGCACACCACACTTTCATACTTTCAAGTTAGTTAAAATGTCAATATCATTGTTTCTCTTTGCCTTTGAGTCAGCAGCATAATAAACGGAGCATTCAAGAGCATTGTCCTCAAATTCCATACTCCTAGCTTTGAGCTATACACACACGGACAGACAGACAGACGGATAGACGAAGTTGTTCATAAACAGATGAAGTTCTTTTCTTATTCAAATGCCAAATAGTCGTTGGTGCTTCGATAGCAACCCGAGCACAAAGTTCAATTAACCGGCTCAGCAATTTAGATGGACGCCGCCATGATGAAGCAACTCCAAGGAGGAGACAGACACCCTTCAGTTTGAATGCGGCACTTAACTCGAATGTGCTCCGTTGGAGTTAGTCGGCAATGTCTTTGTGCCGTCTAAATTTTCAATTTAATTTGTGTTTACATTAACTTAAGCTCTGTCCCTAATCCAAATCCCACTCGATGTGTTGTTCCACATCGTGCCCGGAGAGCTCAAAGTGCCCGTTGAATGGGCCAAAAGCAACTGTAACAGGGAGCAATTCCAATAATGGCGCGAAATATTTGATGAGAATATATTAATCCCCGAGGAGCGGGCGCTTAGCGCTGCAAAATATTTGCGGAAAAGCGGCGCAAGCCAAATGCGAGGCAGCGACCGAGGCAGGGGCAGGAGCAGGGGCAGGGGCCGGGGCAGAGAGATAGCGACGCCCTGCCATATATTTTCCAAGATTAAGCACACAATTAGCAATTTATGCTGCTGTTCCTGCCACTCTGCTGGCATTGGGGGCAGGGGCGTGGTCGGGCGGAGGCATCCACAACAACATTGGCAACGCACTGCACATAAATTGCACAAAAAGCATCCCCGACTCCGCTGCGCATCCGCCGCCCGCTGCCTGTCGCTGCCAGGTTGTGCCGGCAGCACAACAGCTTACAGCAATCACCCCTCGAGAGGCCAAACACCCCCAACCACCCCCTCGACTCTTGCGCGCGCGTCTGATTAAATTTAAATAAATTTAATAAACATAAATTATTTGCAGTAGCAGCTCTGCCTCCAACCCCCAACAGCCTCAGCGTTTGCTGCTTGGCAATTTAATGGCGGCGCTTAGCTACCTGCCCCTGCCCCCGTCCCTGCCTCGTAGCTGGCTTTTGTCCTCGCCGTCTGCTAAAAGCCGCACAAAAGGCGCCAGATGTTGCCCAGAAGCGCCTTGCTTGCGAGTGGCAAAGAAGAGCAAACTGCGGCAACTTGTCAGCCAGACTCGTAGCGGCTTTGCTCTGCAAGTTTAATTAGTGCTGGCGCGATGCTGGCTCGCATTTGCATACCCCAGGACGTGGCAGGTCCCCAGGGCAGCCATTTTGTGTCGTGCATTCGACAGGAGAACACTGCAATTTGCGCTAAATGCGCACACGATCGTCCTCAAGCTCGACAAAACAATGAGAGCACAAGGGAGCCAGCGTGGAGCCCGACGAGCACATTGTTGAGGCATTCATATTTCTCGGTTTCGTTTTGCGGCGGCACATTGTTCATTTTGTTGCGGCGAGCATGTTGAATGCCCGCTGTTTGTTTATATATCTTTCAACATGCCATCCGGGAAGTTCGTTTCGAAATACTTATAAACAAATCAGCATAAAACATACGATGCAATGCAGAGTGAAATTTCCAAAAAACCAAAAAAATGGAGAGGCAAGTGCGGACAAGTCCAAGTGAGAGAGCCACATTAGCAATGGAGGCGAACCCTAAGCTATATTCCAACAATATACTAGACAACTCAAAGGGCGCCAACGCAACTGAGTCCATATATTCCTGGGAGACAGCCGAGGAAACTTCCCAAAAGTTAGGCCCATAAACACACTTCTCTTAAATCATTCTTCTATCATTTACAAATATTTGCTCAAGTTCGTTCAGATCACATAAATCAGCAAGTTTGGGGAATGACTTCATTCAAAAGTGATGTGCTAAACTACAATCGTTCATCATTTGTCTAAACAATTAAATATAATTTGGAAAATCAAGTAGAGCAGCATCAATAAGTTCTTACGAAAATAGCAAATATTGATCATACAAGAATTCCTCAGATATTAGAATGTTCTGCAAACTATAATAAGTGATCATTGTTCAAGTTCAAATGTAATCATTAATAGTCGATAACTATTGCAAACTTCTTTGCTTAAGAACGTATTCAGCATTGTTGTGTGACTAATCGCCGATTCAGTTGAAATATCGATGCAATCAGCTTTGTAATTATTAGCTGGAAATTGTGGATGCCAAAAGTCGAAAGGCAGCCTGCTGCGTTATCTAGAAACAGTTGGACTATTTGCGGCGCGCAAAGCGTCGGATGGGAAACACACTTTGAACTTGGCCAGAAAGACAACAAACAGTCTGGGGCAATTATCGGAAATCCAGTTGCAAAGCGACAAAAAATGGCAGTTTGTATGCGTTCAAACATGCAAATGATTTGAATTAATTACAACGCGAAGAACGAAAAGTAATAATGAGAAAATAAACAACAGTTAAAGCGACTTTAACACAATGGACAATGTTTCAAAGTTTGTGTCAAATGATATGTAAATTTGTTTATTATTTGGCGAAACAAAACAGAAAACGCGCCGCGCCGCACCGCACCGCACAGAAAATAGAAACAAAATGTTTGTTTATTGTACAACAATTTTGTGTCGCTCGATAAACAAACGAAGCAGTTGATGTCGCCGTCGTCCCCACGGACAACACTTTCGAATGCACAAGCAGACAAACAAACGCATAGATACATAACATATAGTCAGTGAATACATATATAGAGCTACAGATACTATTAGTAGTTACACAGTGGAACAACAACACTTCAGCCATATGAAAACTATGACGCTTTTTTTCCTCTTTGTATGGCCTGCCTCGCTATTCCGTCGCTCTGTCTGCCAGTCTGCCAGTCTGCTCAAGTATCTGCGCGTGTGTGTGTGTGTGTGAGTGTATCTTTATTGTACGCTTTGAATTGTTTTTATGATTTTAATGTCATCATAAGTTTCAGTCAGCTTTTTGTTCATATGATTGGGGCTTGTTTATACGCGTCGCTGTTTATTGAACAATTACGTTTATTATTATGAATATTTTTAATTGTTAATTGTTAATGTCATTGTTGTATAGTAGAACGAGCGACCCATTCAGAATGCTGACAGCGTCGTCTTGGGAGAGGTATCCCATGCAAATCTCACCTCTCCGCTCGCTCTCCACCTTGGCCAAATGCTATTTGGCCCACGCCAAGGCGTCTGGAATCGTGGCGTCTGTTTCGGGCCACATTTGTTTACTCGCCGCATATTGGTAATTGGGTATTTGCCATTGGCCGGGCTACGGGCTGCGGGCTGCGGGCTGCGAACTGTTATAAGTCATTGCGGACGCCCCACCATGCACCATGAATCAGTTGGCGGCAGTTGTTGGCTGTTGTGGCCAAGAACAGGCGCGTCGTCAGTCAATTGCAACGGCAGTTGATGGTGCGCTAATTGATTTTTGATTGGAAAATCAAATTGATTTTGCACGGAATTGTGCAATGAACCGGTTGGCCAATGCATCGGTCGAGCGGTTTAACTTGATTTCTAGTTACCTCGCAATTAAATGCGCCATAAATTCATTGCATTTTATCTACGATGCGACGGGGATGCAACTCACTCCACGACACTGATTAAATGAAAATCAATTGCAAATTGATTGCAAAACTGCCGGGAGAAGCGTGAGAAACGCACCGAGCAAATAAATGATTTCAATAATTTACAGCACTGCACATTACAACAAATAACAACTGTTGCAACGGCAATAACTAGAAGCCATAAATTTAAGCAATATCTCCGCGTGTAGAGAGCATTGACCCACCGAGATTTTTGTGTAGTCGGACGTATTTTAGTTATGCGCTTCAACTAAATGCTCCGGCGGCCACTCAGTTTGATCGCTCGGCTGCAGCGAGTGCATTGCGGAGGGGTGCGGGGAGACACATTGACGGCCATTACAGAAATCTGCCATCGAATAGAATGAAAAATCAATAAGTCTCGCACATATCCAGAGATTCACGGCTCAACGCTCGCCTGCTCTTTGTCACTGACATTTGGCTCAAAGCGCTTCGCTCTCCCTCTCCCTCTTTCACGTTCGCTCTCTCTGAAATTCCGGTTTCGTTGCGCCGACTCACCACGCAGCACTCACCACCAAACGAACGGCAGTCAGCAGCGACGCCGACGTCGACAGCGACTCTCTCGAGTTTTGAGTTTGTTCGTCGTTGCCATGACAACGCTCCCGCTGCCTTTGCGGCTGTGTGCGAGAGTGAGTGAGTGAGTGAGTGCGCTTGCCAGCGCGAGTGTGAGTGTGAGTGTGTCTACCTGTCGGACACAGTTGCTGGCGGCGGCCATATTGGATTCCAGCACTCCTGTGTGCGCACTGTGGCTATCTCGCTTGCTCACGTGCGCTGCCATGGCCAGGGCTCGTAAATCTCTTTTAGGGGCGCGTGTGTCCTGGGAGTCGTGATTTATGGGACGAATTGTAGCTGCTCATTGTAGCGTGTAAATAATTTAGATTAGTTTGGCATTTCTGGGTCCTGTCTGCTCCAGCACTCACCCGCTTCCGCTTCCACTGCTGGTTGGGGGGGTTGATTAGAATTCGAGTCGTTGCGAGGTGGACCAAACTTGCTCCACTCGAGCAACTTGAATGTTTTTTATGTCAATGTGCTGCCATACTACGGCACTACGACCACTCGACTTGTAGCTGCTGGACGATAAAATAATCGTTGCATCATAAAATCCATTTAGCCCACAAAGTTGGCATAAGTTCTATCACTCGTCGCGACAGACGTAAAAAATAGCCAGCGATGATTTACAACTGCAGTGGAAATCCATTCAAATGCACCTTTCAAAATATTACGCAAAATTGTGTCCCTTGCTTTGTTGTCGGCCACCGGCAACTTGTCAGACCATAAAAAATTTACCTTTGCCAGCGACAAAAAATAGTAGAGAAAAAAACGAAAGGTAGTGCCATAAAACAGCGAGTGGGAAAAGTGAGGCGCGCCTTGTTTGGGCCTGCAAATTTGCAGATAGCAAAATTTTTGATTTCCGAAACATAAACACGAAGCGCATTCCCATTTCAATTGCCGTTCCCTGCGCTTGCCGGCATCAGCCACGCACCGTCGCGCAAAAAATGTGCACAGGTAGCGTAGAAAATTGCTAAAAAAAAAAAAGAAAAGAAGACGTAGCAAAAATATGAGAAATGAAAGCAGCAGCCAAATGGGAAAAGTGAGACAGAAATGCACACCCCAGCGGGAGCTGCTGATGCTGCTGCTGCTATAGCTGCTTCACCCTTTACATGCCGTGCAATTGCTACAGAAATCGGAATCAGTGTCCGGGCAGCCGGCGGTAGACCCCCAGGGAGCTGGTGTCCTGCCGCGATTCGCCTCGCACTGTGTGGCGCTGTTTGCTCGCCTTGCTTTCGCTGACGCTGTGCTGACGTCAGAGCGCGTCTGGTGCGACGGCAACTGTTTGTTTTGCTCGTAATTCGCAACAGACATTTGGCGTAGAGTGCATTCACATTCCCCTTTCCTTTTGTCGTCACCCTTCCTTCTTTCCGTTTTTTTTCTTTGCATTCGAGATTCAGCTGGAGTTGCTGCTGTGCTCCTGCTTGGCGCGCAATTAAACAATTGCCAAGCCAGCGAAATTATTGTTGATGCTGTTGTCTCTGGCTAATGGCTGCGCACAAATCAAGCGCCTTAACGCACCCGGCTGGCTCCACAAAGCTGCCGCCGTTGTCGATGCTGCAGTCGATGCGATGCGATCACATGTGTCGAGGCCATAAGGCGAGCCAAAATTCCATTTCTGGCTGTCTGACAGCATCTTCACAGCTCGTTAAGAGTTGCCAAAAACGGCACAGCACAAACAATGCAAACTTTGTGTGCGTGACAATCGTGACTAACGTCCGTGTTCCTTTCTTTCTGCTCTCTCTCTCTATCTCTCGCGCTGCAGGCCCCAATGGATGTCCGCGTCGTCGCGGTCGACAGACTTACACCCGCTTCCAGACGCTCGAGCTGGAGAAGGAGTTCCACTTCAACCACTACTTGACGCGACGGCGGCGCATCGAAATCGCGCACGCACTCTGCCTGACCGAGCGCCAGATCAAGATCTGGTTCCAGAACCGACGCATGAAGTTGAAGAAGGAGCTGCGCGCGGTGAAGGAGATCAACGAGCAGGTACGTTTCATTTGCATATCGCAACCATTTGCATCTCAAATTCAACTCTGGTTGTGTGTGTGTGTGTGTGTGTGGGGAGCGCTCGATTAATGTGTATTTTCTCGCTGATATTGCAGGCACGCCGCGATCGCGAGGAGCAGGAGAAAATGAAGGCCCAGGAGACGATGAAATCCGCCCAGCAGAACAAGCAAGTGCAGCAGCAACAGCAGCAGCAGCAACAGCAACAGCAGCAGCAACAACAGCAGCAACAGCAGCACCAGCAGCAGCAGCAGCAACAGCAGGATCACCACTCGATCATCGCACACAATCCGGGCCACTTGCACCACTCCGTTGTCGGCCAGAACGATCTCAAGCTTGGCCTGGGCATGGGAGTCGGCGTCGGCGTTGGCTCCGGCATTGGCCCCGGCCTGGGCGCCGGTCTCGGCGGCAATCTGGGCATGATGAGTGCTCTCGACAAGAGCAATCACGATCTGCTCAAGGCGGTCAGTAAGGTCAATTCCTAAATTAGCCCGCGGAAGCGTCCCTTAGCCATCGCCATAATCGCCATCGCCATCGCCATCATTAAAAACACACACCACAACAAGAACAACAGCGCCACCAGCAACCACCATCCACCAACCACCGTCTTCGTCGTCGTCGTAAACGTTATCGTAATCGTAATCGCAATTGTAATCGCAGTTGCAATCGTCATCGTCATCGTCGTCGCTTGATGCCTTGAGTTTGGCGTTTTTTCGTCTCTTCTGTGTAATGCGCAAAGCAAAGCAAAACAAAACAAAAACGAAAACAAAACAAAACAAAAGTTGATAACTTAAATACGTAAAGTTTTACATAGTAAATAGTTGTTTAAGTCTATTTCTAACATACAATACGACTACACACACACACACACAGCAAGATCAATGACTGTGCACAGTGGGCCACGAGCGATTTCTTTGGAACGAACTGTCGAAGTGCAAGGCTTTAATTAACTTTATACTCTCATTCACTTAACTCCTCTTTAAGTTTCCCACTGCATTTCGATACTGAGTGACAGTTGTTGGGCACTGTTGTCTATTTGATAGACAGTGGCTGCCAGAAGTACGCGCACATTGCATTGTCCAGCTCGAGTAGAGTCCGCGTTTGTCCCCACCGTGCGCAGCATCGTAATTAATGATAAATAATGAATCTCTTGATCGACCCACACCCACACACACACACACACACAATTATATATAGAGAGTATAGCGATAATTGCTTAAGTAGTGCTATCGAGAGCCAAAATGCTGGGTGGAAATGAGCGATATTTGATAGTCAAATAGTCGAATAGTCAGATAGTCAGATAACCCCGTGACGTTGTCAATGGCAACGGAAAAGAAATGAAACACAGAGAAAACTATTTGCGACTGCTGTAGGATTACTTACTTATATAGTATATAGTATGAGTAGTATGGTATAGATACACGTTTAACTATGTTTACGATTATTATGGACATATATACAACTATATATATACTGTATACACAGATATGATACCCATCTTATACTTATAGAGATATAGATCGTACATTTTGTACTCACATATTTATTGGAAATTTTTGTTTATGTTTTCAATCGAAAAACTCTTCCAATGTTTTTGTTTACGATATTGTGTTGTATGTTTTGCTGTCATTTGTTGTATGCCAATGCTTTGAAATTTTGCTTAGACGAATTATAAATTACAATAGTTCCGTCAATGCCATATTAATATTAACTTTAATACCAATTAAATGTAAATGCAAGAAAAAAATCCATGAAAAAAACGCAAAAAAAATAAATAATTGAAAAGAAAAAACCGAAAACATTTCCCTAATTAAAAGTTTAAGTGTAATGTAATATGAATATTGAATGGTATGCAACATACCCAAAAGCATAATCACGATTTCAAATACGTAATAATAATAATAATATCTAATAATAATAACAATAATAAGAAATAATAAAAACGTAAAAGCAAACAACTACACAAAACAAAGGTCGTTTTGCCAGTGACTAAATTAAAAGAACGAGAACAAATGAGGAACCCGCATTTGAGTGTCGATGGGGTGTTAATTGCTACAAAAATTGTAAACTCCGAAATACGTATTAGTTTAAGGTTGCAACAACAACAACAAACAAACAAGAAGTAAAACCAATGTTACAATGAAAACCGAAAAGATAATAGTTTAAAGAATAAAGTAATGAAACGAGAAACTACATGAGAACCCCATATACGTAGAGTTTTATCTTCCCAAATTCGCAAGGATAAGAAAAAACAAAAAAACAAAAAACGAAAAACAAAATCAAATTTACATACTTAGAGCGTAAACAATGAGAGATGAGAATAACAAGTTGATTTAAACTAATGAACATAAAATAAAGTACATATATTTATTTATTATAAATGAAAATCGAAGCAAAGCAAAACTTACACACGCATATTTACAACTGCAAAACGAAAGAAAATTTAAATAAAATTAAAACGAAAAAGAAAATGAAAATACAAACGTAAACGATTAACAACAAATATATTGAATATTAAACATATACAACTATGAAATTTTACAAATATTTATATATATATGCATACATGTGTATATGTATATATATAAATATGCATATGTGTATGTAGTTAACATTAAAAACAGACTCTCACACTTTGCCACACTGTCGTCGTCTGTCTCCTCCAGTTGAAAATCGTCCTTGTTTCGAGTACACTATCCACATCCCTCCCTCCATTGGTTTGCGTGATACATTATTGATCTAGAATGCGTTAATTTCTATTAGAATTTTGTTACTGTCGAACATTTTGGCTTCTGTTTTGTTTCCAAATCGATATCATTGAGTTTTGCGCAAATTACGGATTATTGTTTGAGTTAAAGAAATGCATAAGATACGTAAAATTATTTCTGTTAATTTTAGTTTTAGTTTAGTTTGTGACAAATTGTGTATTATATAATTTTATGCGATTTTCAAATGAATGCGAAAATAATTAAAAACATACAGTTCACTTGTTTCATTTACAACGCTGACATTGCTGACACCAGCATCAAAATCAACATCAACATGAACATCAACATAAATATAAACAAATACTATAACAAAAGCCCATCCATGACATTAAGGGACCTGCAAGGGTCGCAAAATCTATAACAAGAATCGATTAACAACTTATATACGTAGAAGACAAGAAGCTATTTACTAACAAGTACATAAAGTACACATACATACAAATAAAATATGAAATATATTCGATAAACAAACTATAGAAACGATACAAAATGTCTTCACACCGACATATACGTAATTGAATGATATTCAAATCTTTATGAAGGACTTACACATAACATAAACGAGAGTCGAGAGATAACGGAAGAGAACGGAGTATGCAGCAACTCTTTGCCCCAATATTTGTAAATACAGTGCAGTGGATTGCATCCCAGTTATAAGGCGAAGTAAAGTAAAGCATTAACAATAAATATGTAACAACAATTACACATTAACATAGTTCGCTGTGCAGCATTTGGTTGCACTTTTCCTCGCTTGAAAAGTGTCTGAACATTCGGAATGTGCCAGCAATTGAAATGTGGATCTATGTATCTGTGGATCGATAGCATGCATTATGAGAAACCTAATCTTAAGCCAACAACAATGAAAATTAATAAATATATTAAAAAAAAAACTAAAAAGACTAATCAGTAACTTGGTAGTTGGACGATGTCGCACACAAAGTAAGTTTTGCTGACTTAAATAATTCACAAGATGCTTTTTGGATATCATTTTATTACAGCATTTATTTGAAGTTTGTCAGTTCAAGCTGAATAATAATTTTTTCACTACTAATAAGATAACTCGTATTCGCTTTTAGAGTAATTTCTCGACTTGCGTACGAGTATTAAACGTACATTCAAAGAGTTCGAAGTAGAGGCTGTGCGAATAAAAACGATATTATACGGCTGCCTGACTCTGCATAGTGTTTTCCCAATATCGGGGCGATGATTGAATTTGAGCAGGGCGGCAATCTCGTAATGGCGCATAAATTAACACTGCCTAATGCAGATGTTGCGGATATTAATTAAGGGATATAGATGCCAACGCCCAGCAATGGGACGCGAGCGCAAGACAACAGCACATGGGGTCGGCCAAAGGGGGGGCTGACGGAATTGCCAGATTTGCAATTTGCAACGTTTGCCACGTACAAGAGAAATGTTGCAAAACGCCTTTAATTAAATTTAATTAATGCGGCAACAACTCAACGGATTATGATAATAAGAGCACACATAACGACGTCCTTTATGGCAGACACATGTGCACAACCAAGGACTCGCAATCGAACGAAGCCTGTGCGTGCTGCCAGCCGGGAGACAGACGAGGGGGCCATAGAGAGAGCGACTAAGGCTGAGGCTAGACGTTGTCCCGTTTTTGGAGCAACGACAGCATAATGGCTGTGTCAACGAGCTGCCGCTCCTGCTGCTGTGGCTGCTGCTGCTGGTGCTCAAGTGAACAGAAATGAAAGCGGAAACGAGAGCGGAAGCGGAAGCACAAGCACGCAAATGGCTCATGTATGCAATAAAAGAAACTTTCGAAAACGTCAAAATGGCGTTCCGAAGATTGCCCCATTGATGATGAGCGGGCTGCCGTCTGGGTTGCGCCCAACCACACGGAGTGAACTGGAGTGGAGTCGAGTGGAGTGGAAAGGCGTGTAGGTGGTCCTGTGCTGGGCGTGGACATCGGCATGCGAGGCACGTAGCTCGGCATAAGTTCACATTTGGATGCTGTTATTAGAAAAGTTTCTGCGATAAACTGGCCCCGAAGACGATCATCGAGGCGATAAGACTGCGTTTCAAATATTTTTTATTCCGCAACGAAAGTAAGTCTAGCGTGTGTAAGTGCACACACCCAATGCGCATCAAGCATTCATGCTTATTTCACGCATGCACTCAAAAATTCATCTGCCAAAGTTAAATGAGTGAACTTTTAGTTGCAAATCAAATGGTTGTTATTAGAATATGACATATTTTATTATACTACAAACATACTGCACTTATTTATTCACTCAATTAACTTAAATGAATGGCTAATCATGTTGTTATTTACATATTTAGAATGCCTGACTTAAAACTCTAAGGCCATGTGTATGTGCTTCATATATTGCATATTGATTTATGCAGTTCAAGTTGATTGTACTTATGCATACATTTTTTAAGCCAGCTGGATGGGTTAAAATATATATAAATAGCAACAGAAATTGTCAATTATCTTAAAGATTAGACAACTTGCTTAACTTTTAAATAGTTGCTACTTTTGCATGCAGTTATTGTTATATTTCATTCTGGCAAGACTATAGAAGATTTTCAAATATTTAGTATATTTTGTATAGCAAAGGAAAATCAAAAGGGAGTCTACAAAATGTGCTTTAATTTTTGAAGTACATCTAAAAGACTTTCACATATTTTGTGTATTTTGTGTAGAAAATGTAAAGTCAAAACTGAGTCTAGAAAATGTGCTTTAATTTTAGAAGTACGAAATGAAGCGAGTGCATATGAAGCAGTTTAGCAGTTTAGTCTATACAAATTGTAATGCAAATTAAGAAGTCTGCTCACATTTGTCGCCCTTCACAAAGGCTGATCATTGTGAATACAGTGGATAGTCCTGCTGGATGAATGTGCTGCATAAGGCTGTTGGATCAGCGCTAGTCAGCCGTGTAATTCTGATGCCAAATCGCACATAAACTATGACACTTTATGGCATTCAAATTCGTTCGCGGGTTGCGCTCAACAAAAACGAAAAAAATTACAATATTTTGACTGGGAAAGGGCCGCGCCAAAGCCGCAAACGCGATGCGCTGATCCTACTTTAAATTCAGCCGATGTTTAGACGTCGCTGCTGTGGCTGTGGCATATGCGCGGTCTAATTACAGCGCCGCACAGCTGTTGCCCTTGCCCCGCTCCGCCCCGGCAGCAGCGTGGCAAAATGGTCGCGATGCTGGGCGAATGTAATGTCTGGCAATTACAGAGCGCGTTTCGTTTAATTGAAACATAATTTTGCATAAATAAAACAAGGCATAAAACACCCTCTTCCGATCCAGCGTCGCTTCCCCCGTTGCTCCCCCCCACCCCTGTCAACCTGGCCGCCATTAATGCACAAAGGGTGTTTTAAAACCGAGCCGAACGCAGAGAGAAAAAAGATGCAAACAAACACAAACACAAGCACGCCTCATCCCACCCCAGCCACTCCCTGTGCAATATGTGCGAATTAAGGGTCCCAATTGCAAACCTTGTCGCAGTTACCCATTTTCAGCAAATGACAACCTGTGCCCAGGCCCACTCTTGTTGTTGTCCTCGTTGATGCGTCGTGTGTATCTCACAGCTCATTGCGAATGCACAGGTTGATTTTATCCCCTGGCACTTTTTCATGTTCCCCTCACTCAAAGTGCGTGCATGTGTGTCTCTGTATGCGTGTGTGTGTGTGCAGTCATAGACCTCAGCAGCAGAGGAGTATTGCAGAGTTGTTGTTCTGTTTTTTTTTGTTTTTTGTTTTCGCACATGCCGCGCGACTACATCATAATTTATTAACAAAATGAAATGAGTTTTGCCTTTTCTCTGGCCGGGAAATACTTCAAAGCCCCTGGCGCGCATTTTTCACATTTTCCACTTTTCAATATGCTCGACATGAGAAATGCGCCGAGCAAATGAGAAATTATGAGTGCTCCGGCTCGACAACCCGATCGACTGGCATATTAGTCTAATACTCAATTCCAGCATCGTAGCCCCCCAGCGACATTAGCACTAAATTTCAACTAAGCGATCTTCAATATATTATAATAATCCAGCTGGCTGCCAACCGACAAATGTGCGCCGCATTCAAATGAAACACAATCTTTTTAATATCCACAAGCCATTCATTCCCCCCACATCCCCCATGACCCCACCGAAACATTGCCGTTCCTGTCTCGCCTCAGTGAGAAGCATTCGCCCACGTTTGACTTTGGCTACTTAGAAAACAAACCCACCCCTCAATCCGCCATAATCAAGGGGCGTAAAAGAGGGCGGTTCGGCAGGAGCACGAGCACGAGCAGAGCCGTGTAGGG
Organism: Drosophila rubida; assembly: GCA_035046165.1. NCBI lineage: Eukaryota > Metazoa > Arthropoda > Insecta > Diptera > Drosophilidae > Drosophila > Drosophila rubida. The sequence continues at coordinate 14,335,352 of JAWNOF010000012.1, read as the reverse complement.
CTGAAAGACGCTGGCTGCGCAGGCAACATTGCAAATTTTTGTTGATTTAATAAAATTGCACCCATGAGACTAATTTATATGGAATGTTGGTAGTCGAAAAAGGCGCCGAATTGGTTTCAGCATCAGGTACAACGCTGCCTTCCTTGTTAGGCCTGGCACACTGGAGCAAGAGCGCGAAAATGTTTTAAAATTTTTTGAAAAACTCGAAGCTCTCGTAATGTTTATATTTTTATCAATAAATATGATTTCCTTACGTCTCAGTATACAAAATTATTCAAGCGAAATTGTCATACCATGTTCTTTTAATTTGGTTTATCGTATAATAATATTGCAAATTTATCTTACGCAATTTTAAACATTATGGAAGCACATGTTATTGAATATTATTAATATCCCTTTGCAAGTCTTAAATATATTTTAGTCTATTATATTTTAAATTTTATATTATTGCAGTCATCTGCACATAGAATAATTTAGCTATTCGATAATTTCATTTAAAGTTAAAAGAGTAGAAATTATTCAATTAAATTGTGTTGAATTGTTCACAAAGTATAATAGATCCTTATTGTAAAATATTTCACATATAAAACGCTAACATTAAAATAATCTTAATCTTTAACTGGAAAAAGAGTTTAAATTTATTTGAAAACGTATATAAACCTAGTAAAGGGTTTTAATACTATATTGTGATTGGACTTCGCATCGATACAAAGTTGTTCAATCATCAGACCCACTGTGCGAAGAAAGGAGAAGGGAATGCGAGTGGCATCAATTGGAAGGAAACGTTGGTTTGTCACTCGCACGGCAGTTTCACGGTTGCCAGTTACATTTTCGGAACTTCTGTTATCATTTCGAATTAAATTTGGCAACTTCCACGTCGGCTGCCAAGACTGCGCGGCCTGCGCACATGGCTGCCGGCGAACTCATCCCCAATCCAGCCCAGCAGCACACGGCACCCTCCCAGACCCTGTGTATTTGTGTGTGTGTGTGTGTCTGTTGAGCCCATTTGCTGATTTATATTGCATAATAACGTCGAGCTGAAAATTGCCTCGACTACGACTTCAACTACGGCGCTATCGCCATCTTGGCAATGTGGCTAGATGGCTGAATGGTTGGATGGCTGGATGGCTGGATGACTGGAGGTGCGCCATGTGAGGCGATTCAGGTCGGCGTATACAATTTGCCAGCCAATAAACATGATGATGGCAATGCACCGACCACGTCCTCGTCCTCGCCCTCGTCCCCGTGTTTGTGGCCTGTCGAGTCCGTCCAGTGCCAATTGTTTTGATCTGCGACAATTTACGAGGCTCCTTTCGGCGATTTCGGGCGAAAGCCGGTGCCACATCTAATCGACGAGATGCTCGATAACCATTTGCCGGAGGCACCTTTGAGCAGCCGCCTTCGACCATGGCTGCCACTTGAACAGATGTCAACGCGCCTGGCGCGTAATGCCAACAAATATTGTTCAGTTTCGCACTATACAATCATATTTAATAAGGCATTCTCCAGAGTCGCTCTCACACGAAACAAACAGATAGGAACGACAAATACCTGAGACGGCGACTGAGACGGCGACTGAGGCGGCGACTGCGACGGCGACGGCGACTGCGACGCAACTGTGGCCGTGACGTATCTGTCAGATTAAGGAAAGGCCATAAAGTGTGGTGAGCAGGGATGACACCGGGGCGAAGGGAGAGAGAGCCACAGACAGAGCCAACTAACGTTGAGATACGGCCATTGTTTTGCCCTTTATGTAAGCATGGCAGTTGGCCATGCCCTTTGCCTTTTCTCTTACCTTTCCCTCACTCCAACTCCTGTCGCATTTCCCTTGCGCTGTCCTGCACAACCCGGTTATAATTTTAATCGTCTGACTGTAGGCACTTCTCATTTCGTGCTCTTATTGTACGACAAACTTCAGTCTCCACATCTATTGCTCTTTGGTGTCGCAGCCTCGGGTTTTCGGGTTGCGGCTACATCTCGATTTCGTTTTGCAATTGAACAACATTTACGACTGTAAACAGACATAAAACTGTCTCCCGCTCCTTCTCCACCTCCTCGCCCAATTTCATTTCCATTTCCCTCCGCCGTTGACTACTCCAAGTGCAGCACTTTGAATTTGATCCTGCTGCCGCAGCTTCTGTGCCCGATCATCTCTCAGCACCTTCGGCAATTTCCGCTAGCCCAACGTCATTGCCATCGCCATCGCCATCGCCGTCGTCATCGCCAGCGACAGTTATGACTACGGACGGCACATAAAAGTGACTTTAACGGCAGTAAACAGTTCATAAAAACTTGCAACCACATGCTCCTAGAGGCCAAACGCTGCTGACGCGCGTCTTGTTTGCGCTCAACTCTCATATTCGCCAAATGCCCCTGAACCACTCCGAATCACTCTCCGTTAGAATCCATCAATTGCTCGTAGTCCCATAAAACATGCTTGGATTAGTCCTAATTTTACCTTCTTCCACATCAAATTGGTGCTCAATCTTATAGCATGGAATGGTTTCAGCTTAATTTACTTCTACGACAAAGTGTTTAATGCAATCAATTATTTGAACACTAAATGATGTCTTGTAAAATAAAAATTGTAATACTATTTAATTTAAATGTAGAAAAAGTGTTTATTGCATACTCAGACAATATTTTAATTTGTATTCTTTGATGATTAAATAAATGATTAATTTTCGAATCTAATATATTTTGTTATAAAAAATAAATATAAATATGAAGGAGCTCAATGAACCTCTCCTTGACTTCCTAGACATAGACATAATATATGCCATATAACTGTTAAACTAAATTAGAGCGCATTTCACAGATTTCAGAAAGAGAAAATATGCAAATTTGGATATTGAATTACTCTTCGTTAGAATACATCAATTGCTCGTCGTTACATAAAACAAGCTTCAATTAGTCCTAATTTTACCTTCTTCTACTTCAAATTGGTGCTCAATCTTATAGCATGAAATGGTTTCAGCTTAATTTACTTCTACGACAAAGTGTTTAATGCAATCAATTATTTGCTTTAGTTCAAAATTTTGAAATACACACAGAATACTAAATAATGCAAAAATTGAAATACAAAAATATTAATTGTAATACTATTTAATTAAATATGGAAAAAGTGTTTCTTGCATACTCAGACAATAATTTGATTTGTTTTTTTTTGATGAGTAAATATGTGATTGATTTTGTACACTAATCGTATTGTAATTATTTAACCACAAAACGCAAATATATTTTGTTTTGCATACTACTTACAACTCAAATGTAATCTGTGAGCTGAACACTCCTCAACTGCATGCCTAAAACAACTTTAAAATTAAATTAGGGCGCATTACACAGAGTTCAGAAAAAGACAGAAAGGCAATTGGGGATATTGACTTTCATGAATTGAATTCAAGTCTATGCTCCACAATAACTCAATCAGAGGCAAATGCTTTTGAAGTCCCCACGCATTTGTTGATGGCCATAAATATTAGTATTTGGGGGAACTGGAGAAGACGCCCAAAGAGCCAAAGGGCCAGCGACAGGTGTCATATTAGTTGGAATATCAGTTCGATTAATCGCAGTGCATAATATTAAGGCTGGAAACAATCGCAGGTCTTTCATTGTTTCTGTCACGACGTCTTATCGACGTGCCGAGATACATTTCACGGCACGCTCAGATTACTTGGCTGAAAAAGTTTCATGCAAGTCGCTTTGCAATTCGAGAGACAATCGACCCGCAGTAGAGTCGCTCTCCCTCTGCCTCTCTCCCACTCGCTGGAGCTCATAACTTTGCTGTCTCGCTCCGTTTCAACTGTGTTTGGGCAGCGGCCATTATGTGCACATTTTTATGTATCTGTGGGAAGGCACGCGGCTCAGTTCCATCTCCATCTCCAGCTTCGGCTTCAGCTCCATCTATATCTCCATCTCCATATCCGTCTGCAGCTCCATCTCCCGGCTCGGCTGCGCTACCTGCGACTGCGTGCGTGTGATCCCAAAGATGCAATTTATCTTTTTTGTTGCCCGCTTTATGGGCCATAGCGTTCTTTGTGTTATTCTTATTAGCCATAACAACAACAACAGCAACAACAACAACGGCAATCGAATGGGTATTCGATTTCCTTGTTGCATTCATTTTGTTCTTCATTCGTTTGGTCTCCGTTTCAGTTTCAGTTTCGGTTTCTGGTTCTGGTTCTAAGTATGCGCCTCCACGCGCGTTCCTCTTTTGGGGTTTTAATTTAAAATGGAATTGTGTGATTCCGAAGATACGAACGAGACCCAGAGCAACTAAGCCCAAGCTGTTGTGGCCTGCGGCTTTGGCTCTCGCTCTGTCTCTGACTCTGACTCTGACTCGATAACCACTCCAACCACGCCACTCCAGTCCACTCGAATGCTCAGAGCGCCCGTCTCCTGCTTGGCTTCGTCATGCAGCCGCGTTTCGCTCGAAATGGAACGAATGACTTTGTCTGTGATAATTTATGGCCGCAGCCCAAAACCAAAAACTTGCACCACAACTGAAACTCGAACCCAACTTTGCCGCGTCTGCGGTCGCTGTCCGTCGCTGTCTGAGGCGCTGTTTGTGTGCCACAGAAACTTTTTCGCCATCATTGCCGCTCAACCCCAAATGCTGCATCCTGATGCTGGCTGGTGCCATCATGCCGTGCCTTGTGGTTTCATATTACTGTCCCTTTGAGCCCGACTGGCTGCTGCCAATTGTGCGCGCTCTCTTTTGGCCAACTTGGAATGCTGTTGTCAACTTTTCCGGTGCGCGTTACTCGGACTAATTAAAATTTTAGATCGCCTGCCCTAACTGTTCTTTGGCCAGAACACAACACAGCTGAGACGGATCTACAAAGAGGCGAACGCAGTTCAGATTAAATTCAATTCAATTCCATATGCAAATGTCTGGCATGTTAGCTTGATTATGTGTTAATCTCATTGGGGCCCCGTTTCCTCGCTGCTCGACGGCCGGCAGGGCGACGGCGAACGGGGGAGAGGGAGATGGAGATGGAGAGAGACAGCGGTTTTATCGACCACAACATGTCGTAGGCCCGACTTTATCGAAGCCATTAATTGCAACATAAATTTGTTTTATTTTAACATTTCGCATCGCCGTCTTTATCGAAGGCGCATTTAACTTATAAGTCGGCGTTTAAAACAGCAACTGCCGAGAATCGGAGACAGCGCAAACTTGTTTTGGGAGACGCCCAGCTCCAGCAATAATACTAAATATATGTACTTACTTAGCCGCAATAACAGCAACAGCAACAACAACGACGGCAACGACAACGACAACAACATGAACAACCGTTGACGGCTTTTATTTCAGTCAAACCGCCAATTGAATCATTTTTATGAAGCCCATTCGAATCATTGAAATACTCGCCCCACATCCAAAACTGTCATCTTGATTGGCCGTTTCTAACTTGGCTCACACACACACACGCTGAGTTTTATAGTAGATCCGAGAAGCACGCGGAAAATGAGACAAAATGTCGGTAGGGCCATTAGTTTTATCACGCCTGATAGGTTTCGGCCATAACATTGAGTAATGCCTTTCAATTTAAATAGCCAACTCAGCATTTGGTTACCCACGAAGCGGGTCGTAGCTAATGAGTCATTTCTACATATTACAAGCGAATTTGTGCCGCCGCTTCATACGAACTTTTTCCGGATTTCAGTTGCAATCTTTAAATAAACCACAAAATTGTGGTCGGTTTGTATTAGAAAGCCAAAAATTTAATATGCAATGTAGACGAATATGCAGAAGTGCAAGGCATTAACAGCATAAGCTGCTGTTAATGAACTGTAATCATTTCGTGTGACTGTGTGTGACTGAGAAGTGCAACTCTCTCACAGAGTAAGATTAAGGAAAGGCCGCTGTTAATTATCTAGTCAGAGAGAGAGTGTGAGAGAGTGCTGCCAAAAATTTGGCAGCATGTGTGAGAAGAGCACCCTCACAAGAGGATGAGCGGGTGTGCTTGGAGAGCGTGGTCACCTAGGAGAGCTTCACATGGAGAGCCCAACATTTGTGTGTGTGCATGTGTGTTCTAGGCTTCGGCTGCTGCTGTAAAAGTATAAAAAGACGCCAAGCTGCAGAACTGCAGTGCTCCGCAGTGTAAGCTGCTGGTAATCGGTTGGTGTTTGTGTGTGTGTCTGTGATTGGTGGCAAAAATGCTAATGAGTGCGTATGAGAGGCGTTATATGTGTGTATCGACTGCTGCTGTAAGAGTATAAAAAGCAGCCTATATGCAGAACAGCAGTGCAGTGTAGTGTAAGTTACTGGTAATCGGTTCGTGTGCTTGTGAATGTGAGAAGTGCAAATCTTTAACAGAGTAAGCCGCTGTTAATGTGAGAGTGGGGCCAAAAATTTGGTTGCATGTGCAAGAAGTGCATGTGCCTGTGTATTACATGCGGGATCCACACAAAGAGAGAGAGAGCTTCGCAAATATTGCTCATTATTTGTGTGTGTGACTATGTGTGTATGTGTGTTCTAGGCAGCGACTGCTGCTGTGCCAAAGAGTATAGAAAGCGGCCTATATGCGGAACAGCAGTGCAGTGTAGTGTAAGTTGCTAGTAATCGGTTAGTGTGCTTGCGTGTGAGAGAGCAGAGTATGCCGCTGTTAATGCGAGAGTGGGGCCAAAAATTGGTCTGTATGTGCGAGAAGTGCATGTGCCTGTGTATGTCTACATGCGGAACACGCACAAGAAGATGAGCGCGTGTGCTTAGAGAGCTTGGCCACCTGAGAGAGCTTCTCAAAGATTGCTCAGCCTGTGTGTGCATGTGTGTATGTGTGTAGTAAGCATCGACTGCTGCAGAACTGCAGTGCAAGCTACTGGTAATCTCTTCGTGTGTGTGTGTGGTGCCAATATATGGTTCAATGCATGTGCAATGCATGAGCGTGTGTGTCTACACGGGACATCGAGAAATTAAAGTGTGTCATTATGTTCCGTGGAGATGGTGAAGAGTCAGAGCTCTACAAAGTATTCACATGTACATGTGTACATATGTGTATACTTATGGACAATTGCTACTGCTATTAATTAACAGATGAAGTTCTTGGACATTTGATAATGACACAGTGAGCAAAAACAACTTAGCACAATCACTATACTTATAATTACTTACATATAAAATCAAAATATTCGGTATTTGATTTTTGCTCACTATACAAACTATATAAAAATAATCACAAATATTACATCAACTTTTAAGTTATCCTTGTAAATTGTATTTTTGAATTTCACGTGCTTCGGCCGATGAATTTATTTTAAATATTGTTGAATACAAACGTTCTTCAACATACAAGGTTTACTACTTGTATAGTAAGGTAAACAACTATTTTGCATAGAGTGTAAGTTAAGTAGCACAATGCTTTAGAGGAAGAATGACTTAATGAAGAAAGAGTTCCTCATTGATCTAAATATTGACCCCGAAAATATGGCCTTATTAATATACATATGAATACGTTACGAATACTCGTGTTTTTATACACATGCATATTGTATAAGTGAAACGAGTTTACGCTGGGACAACGACAAATTCCAAAATTATTGTCGCCGACAGCAACACAGTTAATGAGATTTTATAATGAGTATTAAATTAAATAAAATTATTGTCAATATCAAATTAAGTTGCAAATAACAAAAGTTGCAATTGTTGCGTTTCTCATTTACATTTTACTCGTTTACAAAATTGTATTTTATTTATGAATATATTTCAAAAAACGCTCTTTGTTCATTTAATTATTCAATTAAACTTGTTTCTAGAAAACCGATCAATGACGTTTTTAACCATACGAATAAAATTCGAAAGCATTTAAATTTAATCTAGTTCAAATAGGAACTCCAAAGGTTTGTGTCTTCGCAAAGCATAGTGAAGTCCGCACGGCCACCAAAAGATGGCGTTTTGTTTTTATCTTAGTGCTCATCTATTAATTATATTGTATTTAGTTAATTAAATGAAAACGCATCGACATTCAAGATTGTATTCCATTTAGTACACAATTAAAATTTTACATTTAGATTGATTTTGTGATACTAATTGTGGGGTACCTAAATTTCGTTCTGAAGATTTTAACAGCATGGTCCACAGCCGCCGCAACAAGGTCCACAAGGTCCACAACAAGGTCCGCATCCACCACAAGGTCCACAGCATGGCCCACAGCCGCCACATGGTCTGCAACATGGTGAACAGCAGGGTCCACAGGGTCCACAGCACGAATAGCAAGGATAACACATGTTGAAATGGGCTGTAAAATAATTATGTACAAATAGAACACTTTCTTTTCAAGCTATACTTACTCTACTTTTAATCTCTTCACGGAAATAGGCACGACTTGGGAAGGTTCAACAATATTATTTTTCAAATATTTCCCAATATGCTAATACGTACTTCGTTACAAATAACAAAATAACCTATTTAGAAATAGGAAAATTATTAAATTATTTACTAAAATACAATATTTCTAAACTTACGTTCGAGAGAAGTCCCACAAATAGCTCACAAAAAAGTATTGATGTTTACTGGACGAGCCATAAAATTGGAGTGAACATTATTTGTGTATAGTTTAGCTTCCAAGCTACGTTTGAGAAATTTCCATTTCATGGCTTACTTTGTTAAGTTGTTATTGTTTTGTACAGTGAAAACTCTTATTCGCAGACATACAGTAAAGCAAGTTTCTAAACAAAGTATTGGCAAACGAGGCGAAAATACAAAAACTGAGTAAACTACAGTCGGGTATGCTCAAGTGTGGGATACCCGGTACACTATTGTAAAGTATACCAAAAATTTACTTGATCTGTGCATAACATACACGATTGTCACCAAGTTTAGTTTCTCTTGCTATTTTATCATCCCAGATCTCAATGTTCACGCAGACGGACAAATGGACAAACGGACAGACGGACATGTCTAAATCCTCTCGACTGTTGGTGCAGATTAGCAGCGGGCATAAAAAGGATTGGAATTCAATGTAAGAATGAAAAAATAGAAACGACGGGTCGGTAGACAATGCAATTGCAACAAATACAGTTTTGCAGCAATAAGAACATTTGACAAGTTTGGTTTCCCAATGTTCACACAGGCGGCGCATGTATTCTGTATTCCTTATTCTGTATATTAAGAACCCTAGGAATATTTGTGCATTTCTTACAATTTAAGAAATTCCGTACGTGAATTGAATAAAATGCATATTTTAAGACTATTCCATTTAATTATACAATTTTAAATTTACATTTAGGTTATTTTAATGCGATACTAATTGTGGGGTACCTAAATTTCGTTCTGAAGATACTAACAGCAGGGTCCACAACCCCCACAGCAAGGTCCGCAACCACCGCACGGCCCACAGCAAGGCCCGCAGCCACCACAAGGTCCACAACACGGTCCACAGCCGCCACAAGGGCCACAGCATGGTGAGCAGCAGGGTCCGCAGGATCCACAGCACGAATAGCAAGGATAGCACATGTTGAAAGAAATGGACTGCAAACTAATATACCATACGACTTTTTTTTTATACTTTTCTTTACTTACTCTACTCTTTAATCTCTTCACGGAAATAGGCACAACTTGGGATCGTTCGTCTATTTTATTCTCAAATATCTCCCAAGAATCGTTTGCTACTTTGTTACAAGGAAACAAAATAACCTGTGTACGATTAAGGAAAAAAATAGAATTATATATTAAAATATAATATTTGTAAACTCACATTCGAGATAAATCCCACAAATAGATCACAAAAAAAGTTGTGATGTTAACTGGACAAGCCTTAAAATTGGAATGAACATTATTTGTAGTTAGTCTAGCTTCGTAGCTGTGTTTGAAAAATTTCGATTTCATGGCTTACTTTGTTTAGTCATTATGTTATGGTACAGTGAAAACTCTTTTGGTGGCAAAGCCATCGAGTAAGTTTTGTGCGTCAGAGTAGGCCTCTCTCAAAGGAACTGAAATTCTTTTTAAATCTATAGTAGGCCAAATGTCGCAGAAGAGTATTTTGACAGACCTTTCAAGAGAAGTGTCCATCTAATGAAGGTGCCCATACACCATGCTTAAAGCGATGCAGATATCACCATAGTAGACCAAAAGTTGCAGCTAACAGCAAAAATACTTTGCATTTTATGTTTTCAATTAAACACTTGTAAATAAAATTCTTTTTTTAGACTATTCAATTTAATCATAAAAATTAAAATTTACATTTAGATTCTATGCGAAACTCCTTGTGAAGTGCCTAGATTTCGTGCTGAATACATAACAGCATGGCCCACAACCCCCGCAGCAAGGTCCACAAGGCCCACAGCAAGGTCCGCAACCAGACAAGTATTTTGATTTTGTTCTGAAGGAACAGCATGTTCCATAACCTAAGCAGCAAGTTCCATAGCCTAAGGCGAAACTGGTGCGATCCTATAGTAGATCAAAAGTTGCAGCGAAAATACTTTGCATTTTATGTTTTGAATTAAACACTTGTAAATAAAATTCTTATTTTAGACTATTCCATTTAACCATGGCCCACAACCTCCGCAGCAAGATCCGCAACATGGCCCACAGGGTCTACAAGATGGTGAACATGCATGGTCCGCAGCACAGATAGCATGGGTGGCAACACATCTTGAAATTAATAGACTACAGAATATCTAAGGTAAGTTGCCAACCTTTTTGAAAACCAAAAAATACTTCGAATTTTATGTTTTGAATTTAAACACTTGTAAATAAAATTCTTTTTTAGACTATTCCATTTAATTATACAATTTAAAATTTACATTTAGATTCTATGCGAAACTCCTTGTGAAGTGCCTAGATTTCCTTCTGAAGACACTAACAGCATGGCCCACAACCCCCGCAGCAAGGTCCACAAGGTCCACAGCAAGGTCCGCAACCACCACAAGGTCCACAACATGGCCCACAGGGTCCACAACATGGTGAACAGCAAGACCCACAGGGTCCGCATGGTCCGCAGCATGGATAACATGGGTAGCAACACATCTTGAATTAAATAGACTGCAAAATATTTAAGGTAAAAATAAGAACTTTTGACGTTTCGCGTGGTACTTACTGTACTTTAACACTCTCCACGGAAATAGGCACGATTTGGGATCGTACGTCAATTTTACTTTGTTACTTTTTTACAAGACAACAAATGAACCTATGATTATTTAGTAATGATGAATTAAATCAGAATAAAAATTTTAAAATTTTAAAACTCACATTCGAAATTAATCCCACAAGAAGATCACAAAATAAGATTAGATGTTTTCTGGACAAACCCTGAAATTGGAATGAACAATATTTGTGTTTAGTCCAGCTTCGTAGCCACATTTGAGGAACTTAAATTTCATGGACTGCTTTGTTCAGTAGTTTAGTCTTTCCAACTTCATAGCCATATTAAAGGAACTTAAAATTCATGATTTACTTTGTTCAATAGTTTAGTCTTAGAAATAACTCTCTTAGCCGGACACTCATAAGTCGACGAAGTTCCAAGAGCAGTGTTCGCCTAAAAAAGTATTAAAACTAGTTAACCTTAAGAGTCGAGTAGTATCCTGGTGTCCTACCTTACTGCAGCAGATTTTGCGGATTGAGCGCAGATCATACAGAAGATCAGATCATTGGAGACCGGAAACAAGTTCTGAGATGCATTTTTTACATAATTTTATTTCATTGAATTATACAATTTAAAAGTTACATTCATTTAGCTTCTTTTTATGTGATACTAAGTGTGGGATACCTAGATTTCGTTCTGAAGAAACTAACAGAAGTTTCCACCGCCCCAACAGCATGGTCCACAGCCACCACAATATGGTCCGCAGCTACTACAGGGTGCGCAACATGGACCACTGCCTCCACAGGGCCCACAGCTTGGACCACAACCTCCACAGGGTCCGCAGGAACCACAGCACGAATAGGACGGGTTGCACATATTGATATGTTAGAAATTAACTGCAGAGGAATTACATTTGTTAAAGATGAAAATACTGTTATGTGAACTACGCACTTAGATTTGAGCCTCTTCACGGAAATAGGTATAATGGGGATCAGATTTTAAAACGCGTCCCAATGTATGTCGCTTTGTTACAAAAAACAAATGAACCTGCCGTCGACCGGGAAAATAAGGAAATTAATAATTAATTTCTTGCTTTGAACTTATGCTCTTACATTTGAGAGAAATCCCACAAAAAGTTCACAAGAAATGTTGTGATGTTTACTTGAAAAGCCTTATTGGAATGATTATATTTTTGAGGTGTTGCAAGCTAAATCAAATTTCATATTTCAAACTTGAATTTCATAGGTTACTTTGTTCAAAAGCAAAATTCAAAATTCATTCGATTTTATAATGCATACAAATATGCGAACCACACAAAATGCAAAACATAGATGGCGCACCAACAACTACATCACCAAATACATATACAGTATATACATATATATAACTGCAAATGTGCATGGCACATGAATAATTAAGTATAGATGAATATCTAAAGCAAATCTGTAACTGTCTTCAATTACTGAACCATTTTTTTTTTAGCTTGTCCCTTTATTATTATTATTAATCATTAGTTAGATAACAATTAATTAAAAGTCTAATTTTATGAAATACTGAATGTGGTGTACCTAAATTTCGTTCTGAAGATGCTAACAGCAAGGTCCACAACCACCACAGCACGGCCCGCAACCACCACAGCATGGTCCGCAGTAGGGACTACAACCACTGCGACAAGGACCGCAGTATGACCCACAGCAGGATCCACAGGGCCCGCAGGAGCCACAGCAGGAATAGCACGAGTAGCACATCTTGATAGAAATGGACTGCAACCCAAAATAGTAAAATCGAAGAATCCACGTAATTTGAACTACTTACTTTACTTTTAGTTTCTTCACAGAAATAGGTACTACTTGGGTTTGTTTGGACTTCGATTTAAATTTCTGGCCCTTAAATCAACTGAAACTATATTTAGTTACAAAGCTTTAAACCTATATTTCAAATAGAAAATACAAATTATTTATTAATTTTATATGAATAAGGGTTTCAACTTACATCCCCAGAAAAGACCACAAAAAGTACACCAAAAAATATAGAGATGTTTACAGGACAAGCCTCCAAAGCTGAATGTGTAGTTTTGTAACTGTGACTTCGTAACTACTACACAACTTTTTTATTTCAATGATAACTACGATTTGTTTTTTTTTTTTAATTTCTTTGTTTTACTTGTATTTGCTATGCAGCCAGACACCGCGAAGTAACATGCTTTTGAAATAACGCGCCATTTTTCACGCACTGTACAAATATACCAAAATTCTATATGATGTGTAACCAGATATCAAAGCTATCTAAAGGCGTTGTTGTTATTGGTGACTGCGGTCACACTGACCATCTCACACGTGTGTAAACAAATAAAAGGCAAGAGAGTATATAACTGGATAATAATGGGAAAGTCGTCAAAAGATAGACGAGATATATTTTACCGTCTGGCGAAGGAGCAGGGTTGGCGAGCCAGAAGTGCCTTTAAGCTACTGCAAGCCGACGAAACATTCAATTTATTAGATGGCGTTACACGCGCCGTCGATTTATGTGCTGCACCCGGTGGCTGGTCACAGGTCCTATCAAAAAAACTTTACGAGCCTCGCACGGAAGAAGAGCGAAAGGAGGTAAAGATCATTGCAGTTGATATGCAGGGCATGGCACCTATTGACGGCGTTACTGAGCTGCGTGCCGATATCACCAAGGAGTCCACAGCGACCGCGATTATTGATTTCTTTGGTGGAAAAAAGGCGCAGCTGGTGGTCAGTGATGGAGCACCCGACGTTATGGGTAATCATGATTGGGATAACTATATGCAAGCGCAATTGCTACTCTCCGCTCTGAGCATTTCCACCTACATTCTCGAGGAAGGTGGCTCGTTTATGGGTAAAGTCTACCGAGCAGCAAACACCAGCAAAGTCTATAAGCAGCTGAAGCGCTTCTTTAAAGAGGCCTGCGTCTTCAAGCCTTCTGCGTCACGCAACTCCAGCATTGAGGCATTTGTAGTTTGTCGTCAGTTTACGATGCCACCGGGCCATGTGCCATGTAATCTAATCACCGAATGGTTGAGCAAACCGGAGATGGCATTACGAAATATCACGGATTTGGAATATGAACCAGTTGAGCATCTGCCGTTCGTTGGCCACCAATGTGAATACGATGCAGATCTCACCTACGAATTGGTAAGTTTAATGAATTAGGATTGTAAATTACATTAAACATTTTTATTCTAGGACGAGGACTACGAACATCATGAGGCTGTACAGAAACCATTGACTGCGGCATATCAAGATATTATAGAAAAAACCCGCAATATCAACATGAAATATAATTCCTATATGGTACGCCACGATGATGAGCCGCCCGTTGAAAGTAATGCTCCCGTTGAAAAATCCGAATAACTCAATTGAAGCTGTTGTATATATTTACATTCTTCTAATAATAAATTTCAAAGTACCTAAAATATATTAAACAATTGTGAGAGCTTTATAAAGCTGTAAGCTCAAAAGTTGAACATAGTCGACTTCTCTGACGGTTTTACACCATATTTATACACTTTGTTCAGACTCTCGGGAAAATCGGGCAGCAGATTATTGAAATTCTCCACATGATGCGTTTGCTGCTCTGTCCAGATACCATCGCCGGTGAAATGAAACTCGGATTCGATTAAATACAGAATGAGCGTTAAAATCTCATTATTGCCCAGAGCATGCATGTCGGTCACAGGCAGATGCAACTCTTCCAAAGCCTCATTGACCTGCAGCAGCAACAATTTCTCCTCAATACGCTTGCTGCAATACTCAAAATATCAATTATTTAGACAGATATACATGCTAGACTCAACTCACATGGGATACAGCAGCAGGTGTATATTCCTAAAGATGTCATCCAGATCGAACTTCTTGCTTTGCAAATACTCCAGACATTGCTTCACTTGCAAAACAGGGATGTGACACCAGTTGGGATGACGCGACAGTAGATTACGCAGCAGCTGCTCATCCTTTTGAAAAATATTGCCCAAAAATACAACAATGTCACGTCCCTTGGTGCGATCCGAACCGTCGCGGGCAAATCTACAATGGGAAACAGCAGTGTTGAGCAACACAGCAATTAAATATAATTAAGTTCACCTACTTGGCAAAGGCGTCTGATCCGCAGGAGAGAATATGCAGGGAGGCACAACGCACCTTCAGTTGATTCAAATAGTCCAAACGAAGACGCGCCTTGTTCTGATAATGCACCAGACGCAGTATCCGAGGATTGCTGCCCAGCACTTGAAATTGTTCGATTTGATTGATGTCGCGTAGGCGCTCCAACACTGTATCTGGTCCAAGTGTCAGCACTTCGAGGCAACGTAACACTGCATCCTCGTTGATGCCAAAGGCACGCACATGCTGCATTGTTTGTGTAAGGCTATCGCAATTGGACATGAGAATCTTGGGACGGCGAAAGCCAATGTCACGTATATCATGCCCATTGATTGTGGGTATCTCTTTGATAATGCGACGCATATTATCCGCATCCGCATGCAACAAGAAAGCGTTCTTGCGTAGCCGTTCAGCGGGGAACTTGAACACCGTGGTCAGTAACTCAATAGCGTCCTGTACGGAACGGAAGCTCTTGTGCCGCACTCTGGAGTAGACACGCCACATTTTCTGCAGCTCAGTCTCATTCATTTGCAGGCGCGCTTGCAAATATGAATTGAGCAGCGATTCACGTAGCTCCTTCAGAGTGATGTTCTCCCCAACGTCAACTGGCAACTGAAAATTGTGTGGCAGGCATTCATCCGTAATGATATCAGCTATATGCTGGGGCACATTCACATTGTAGGGAATCAAGCGATGAGCTTTCAGGAAATTAATAGGCTTGTTGATGACAGTGACGTATTTAAACAACGTTTGAATGGTGATGTTGTGGAAACCGCATTCAAGAAGCACACTATGCCTATTGGACAGTGTCGAGGCGCCATAGTATATTATCATGGGCTTCGCAACAATATCATCTACTGTATATTTTAGGGATTTTAATGTATCATACGAACTGAGTAAGTCCCTTCGCTTGACCGTTTTCAGTTCAGGATGCTTATCAAGGGCTGCTGCCCAAGTGCGATAACTGCTGCCTAAAAGGTTGTAAATTATATTGGTGAGAATTCCAGTTTACATGATTGACTATTGACTATTTACCCAACATTCGCGACAAATAATTGGGATTTAACGTCTCCTCCACGGGAAGTTCGAGGCCAGCTGACTTGGCTGGCTTCGCATTTTCTGGTATCTTTCTTTTCAACTGCTTAACTGCTGCCAGACCACGCGTGAAGTGTACAAAGCGTTGCACTTTGTTTTTACTATTTCGCAACATAATTGTGTAAATACAACAAATATTTTTTAACTCACATTCTTTAAAATGAAAATATACATATGCAACAGTTGATCAGGCAAGTAGCCGATATTCGATTATTTCATCAACAGCTGATTCAGCTCACACTCGATACCACGACTGATGCAGGGCTGCCAATTTGTTTGAGAGCCGCTATCGCAAACAGTTGACAGCATCGGTTGGACGCTACACGTGCATTTTACGCGCTAGCAAAAAAATAAAGTAATTAGTAAAAAATGTCGCTCTTACGCATAAGGTGTGTATTCTTTTTTATCACTAAATGGCATATGGATTTAATTTAATTCATATTTAATCATAGGAAACCCAAAACCCGCAAGGGAAAGAAAGTACTGCTGGCCCGCGAGCCGCAGCTCATTGAAGCGGCACGCAGCATGTTGTTTGTGGATGGCCGCAAGTGTGGTGGCAATGTTAGACTGTGCATGAAGGATCTGCAGCAGCTGAAGAAACCGCTAGTTAAGGTCCTGCATCGCAAAAACGACATTACGCCCTTCGACGATCCCTCTTCACTGGAATTGTAAGTAGCATACAAAACCAATTTATCGCCATTATAAATTCCCTTTTCTTTTAGCTTGACAATGAAAAACGACACAGCGCTATTTACATTTGGGTCCACATCTAAAAAACGACCTGACAACATACTCATTGGACGCATCTTTGAGAACGAAGTGCTCGACATGTTTGAGCTAGGCATCAAGCGGTATCAGGCGATTGCTGAGTTCAGGAACGAAAAGATTGGCGCCTGTGTGAAGCCCTGCCTCGTGTTCAATGGTCCCAAGTGGGCACAAACAGAGGAGCTGCGCCGTCTGCGTAACCTATTCATCGACATGTTCCAGCGCGAGAAGGTCGAATCCATACGCCTGCAGGGTGTGGAGCATGTGCTCAGTTTCACGGTCACCGATGACATGAATGTTCTAATGCGTTCCTACAAGATCTTGCTGAAGAAATCGGGTCAGAAGACGCCACGCATTGAGCTGGAAGAAATCGGACCATCTGCTGATTTCTCCATACGCCGCACAAAGATTGCCTCCGAGGATCTGTACAAATTGTCTCGCAAGCAGCCCAAGCAACTGAAGGTGACTAAAAAGAAGAACATTACCACCGATGCTCTGGGCAATACGAAGGGTCGTGTACATCTGGGCAAGCAGCAGACGGGCTCTATTCAGACACGTCGCGTCAAGGCGCTGAAGAAGTCACCCGAGGAGAAGCGCAGCGATCGCCAGAAGAAGAAGGTGGCACTCAAGGCGGCTGCAGCTGAGGCTTTGGCAGCCGAATGAGAAACAATAATTGCTTTATAGGTTTCTAGTTAGTTGATAGATTGTAATAAATTGGTCCAGCTTAAAATATATATATATATAGTTAAGATCTTGATCTAGCAAACTATTTTAGCGTTTAACTTAATGTATAGCGTCCACAATATTTTTAATGCGACGCGACTTCGACTCTGCCAATGCGTCCTCCAGTGATTTGATCAAGTGCACCAAACTGCTGACATCCGTTTGCACCAACAGGTCCTTGCGATGCCGTCGCTCATCCTCCTGCATGGCACTTAATTCCCGCTCGCTGCGCTCCGTTGTATCGACTACCAACAACTCACGGTTCTCGTTCTTTGGCTCCGTATGCAGATACAGCTTCATCGTGATCACCACATTCGACTGTTGCAGCAGACAACGGGACGCTGTGCGCACCTCGAGTCGCCAGTCCAAGTTGACCAGGCGATAGGCACGTATGTTGGCCGACTTAATCGAGCCCTCCACAAAGCTGCGCTTACTGCTCACAAACTGTTCCAGTACCTCTTGTACATCGTCACCGAGATCCGGCAATATCTGGCGTATATTTACTTGTTCGCCATTGGCATCTGTGTTTGTGGTCACATGGATTAGCAGTGAGATCAATGCTTCTACAGCCTGCTGCACTGTTTCGCTCTTTACGCTGCCGGAGCACTTCTTGGCCAGCAACTCGTAGCGTTCCAAGTTGGGTCCATTGACCAGATAATCAAATGCCGACTTGCAGAGCTCGACGACTTCGCTGGCCGGGCGTTGCAGCATCGTCAAATGATCGCGTTCCTCTTGGCTCAGGCGCAACGCGGACATTTTTTTGAATAATGCCGTTTTTCTTTTGAAATATAAAGTGAATTACGAATGACTCGATTTTCCCACAACATGTAAACAAATCGTTTTTCTCTAGTATTCTTCCTTTTTGCGTTTGGTACGCAGCTCACGAGCAAAAACAAATTACAGTCATCTTAAAAATAGGAATATTTATAATCATTATGAGCATATTTTTTATTTTGAAACTATTTAATTATTATATGTATTGTGCAATTTAAATTTATTGCAATTTTTAGTGAACGATGTTATTTTATGTATTATTAAATATCGAAATTAATTGAATTATTCGTTTCGATAGTATCGGCTGTAGTAAAATCGATAAACGATTAGAACTTAGCTTTTTTGCTTTGTTTATTGATTGCTGGGCGTAAACACATTGATTAGATTTATTTATTTATTGTAACAAGTTGCCACAACAGTATGGATTTTGATAGTCCCGAGGAAAAGGAATTCCCCGGCCTATACGCATCCGAAGCAGCGGACGCCAAGTCCAAAAAGAGCAAGGAGGAAAGCGATTGTAAGTACTACATAAAATAATTAAAAATAAATACGCCGCAATTGTAAATAAATCGATGTGTGTAATGCTTAATTGGATAGTTAGCGAAGGCGACCATGAGAAACACAGCAAGAAAGATCTCATTGGACGGCGCAAGGACAAAAAGGAAAAGGGCAAAGATCGTGGCTATGCAGCGCTAGAAGGTGAAAGTTCACCCGAAGAGGAACTCGACACCAAGTGAGTAGCAATCATTCCAAACAAAGTCTTAAACCTAATGTCCAACCTATTTAGAAGCCCTTCCAAGTCGAAGAAGTCAAAGACCTTCAAGTTCACCAGCTCCAAGAGCAAGGAGAAACGTGAAAAGTCTCGTGACAAGGAAAAGGAGGTAAAAGCAGCCGAAGATGAGCCCAGTTTAAAAGTGAAAGACAAAGAAAAGGACAAAGACAAAGATAAGGAGCGACAACACGACGAAAAGGAGCACAAAAAGAAGGACAAAGAGCGCAAGGAGAAGGACAAAAAGGACAAGTCCGACAAAAAAGAGAAAAAGGATAAAAAGAGCAAGCAAACACAACAGGAAGACGCCGCCGGCGTCGAAGAAGTGCTCGCCCTTGGCTATCCCATCTTTGGAGTATCCGTCAGTCTGG
Source organism: Drosophila rubida (assembly GCA_035046165.1). Lineage (NCBI taxonomy): Eukaryota > Metazoa > Arthropoda > Insecta > Diptera > Drosophilidae > Drosophila > Drosophila rubida. Next base: position 14,315,707 of record JAWNOF010000012.1, on the reverse strand, counting down.
CTACTGAACGGTCGCGCTGTCACGATGGCGTCGATCTGCCGCTGGTTGTGCGCGACTGCATCGATTATCTCCAGCAGAAGCAATCGCTGAAGTGCGAGCAAATCTACAAAGTAGAGCCCATTAAGACGCGCCTGCTGCACTACAAGCGCTTGTACAACAATCGCGAACACGACGCCACTGTGGATGAACTCAACATACCCACCGCCTGCAGTCTGCTCAAATTGTTTTTCCGCGAGCTGCCGGAGCCAGTATTGACCACAGATCTGGTGGCGCGCTTTGAGGAGGTCGCCTCACATCCCAAGGTTACCGAGCAGCAGGCAGAGCTGCAGCAACTGCTGGAGCAGCTGCCCAAGTGCAATCGCACGCTCTTGGCCTGGATGATGCTGCACTTCGACGCTGTTATTCAGCAGGAGCGTTACAATAAGCTCAATGCGCAATCGCTGGCCATGTTGCTCAGTCCCACACTGCAGATGTCGCATCGGTTGATGGTCGCTCTCTTGTGCCACTGCACGAATCTCTTTCCAGACGTCAAGCTGATAAAGTGAGTAAACAGTAGCGAACACCGAGATTAGATTAAAGCATTGCTCGCCACTTCAAATCAGATATCTCTTTATGTCTGCAACATGAGTTTGGTGCCGCGTAAACGCAAACGCTTTCAGAAAATTGTCGGCTTTTTATTAAGGCAGCGATTACTTGATATTAATGCATAAATTGTCAACTAAAGATTCGCTTTTACTCCAACAGATATGTGCCTCCGCTGACCTCCAGCAGTCCTGGGCTGCCGGACAAGCCCGAGGACATTCAGATCGAGCTGCGCAAGCAGGACAGTCTACTCTCGCAGATACACAGCGAAATGAATGCAGGATTCATCACCAAAAAGCGCGAGGAGCAGCTGTGGGAGGTGCAACGCATCATCACACAACTGAAACGCAAACTGCGAAGCTGCGAAAAGAAGCAGGAAAAGTCCATTGATGAACTCGACAGCAGCACCTCAGCACAAACTCCAGGTCAACCTACAGCTCAACCTGCACCTCAACCCGTAGCAGCCCCTATCGACAGTGTTAGCGAGGATACCACCGACTCCAAATCAGCGCCAACGCACTTAACGCCCGCCGACGAGCAGCCCGAAGAGCCCAGCGTCTCGGCATCGCCAACTGCTACACCTATTGAGTATACAGTCGATAAGCAGACGGGTTACCTGCTGTTGCCGAAGACAAGTGCGCAGCGTGAAGAGCTGCTGCGACTGCAAATTGAATACGATGAGCTGATGAATTGGCAAAACGAGCTGAAGACACGCATACTCGCGGAGCGCAATGAGATCTTTCGCTTGAAACAGTTGTGCGAGCAGGAAATGTTGAAGCCTTCAGCTGGGCTGGCCCCAAATCAGGAGCAGTTACCAAACGAGGGCGACTACGAACGGGTCATCGAGCATTATACGCGGGAAAATGCGCTGCTGGAGCACAAAAAGCAAATGCTTGGCATGGAGCTGAAGGAAGAGCGTCGTGCTTGCATTGCACTACAGGTTGAGCTACGTATGCAAGAATTTTAATTTATGCACTTTTCTCTATAGTGTTATCTGTCTGTATGTCAAACGAACAAATTGAGTACGAATTCCAAATATAAGAAAAAAGCTTCATTTCAAATGGAATCAAATGCGCGCACTTATCTGCAAACCAGTTGGCAGCTCCGTTTACTGGCCACCAGCTGTTCAAAGCTTTCACATTTAACCTTGCGCCAGGTTGGACGAATGAAAGCTTTTTGGCGAATAGAGCTATTGGGATTTTGCAAGCTGCGCGGCCGCTGATTGTTTAGCGTATCCATTTTTTAAACAAATTATTAAAAATAAAAACAATGTTGAAGCAAGTGACCAAGCAACTGGCGCTGCAGGGCGTGCGCAGCTTTTCGGTGGGCCAACAGGTAAGTCGCCAATTAAAAAAACAAAACAAATGCCATTTTCTTTTGCCGTCGACCGACTGTGTGTTTACGTAATGAGAAAATTTCATAGAAGAACACTTGATTTCAAACTTAACTTATTAGAATTGCAATGGGAATGCATTAATGAACTGTTATGTATTCTATTCTTATATTAATTCAAATTATTTGTTTTCGCTTAACAGAACAACTACAAGGTGACCGTATGCGGCGCCTCCGGCGGCATTGGCCAGCCGCTGTCGCTGCTGCTGAAGCAAAATCCCTTGGTGACGGATCTGTCGCTCTACGATATTGTGCACACACCCGGCGTGGCTGCTGATTTGTCGCACATCGACACCAAGAGCAAGACCACCGGTTTCATGGGAGCCGACCAGTTGGGCGATTCACTCAAGGGTGAGTACGCGGTAGAGGAGGGGTTGCTAAGTGAGGTTAGGTTCGCTTCCTACTAACTAATGGAAAATTACAAAAACGTCGTGAAACAATTGAAAGTTTTGCATGTGATTTGCATATTGGATACAAGAAAATGTATTCCACATTTTTATAACATGCTCATACTTTTATATATGTGGTACTGCTGATAAGATTATGTCTCTTTTAATTGGTATTTATGAGCTCATATAACTAACTTTTAATCAGTGCAACAAGTCTTATCAACAAGTAGCTACTTCTAGGAGCATAATACAAAAGAGCAAAGTCTTTTACGATGGCAAAGTCAATCGCTAAGTATTATGCATTTCATAACGATAATAATACCCGGTATCCGAATGGTAGCGGGGTAGTATAATGTATGTAAAATCTGCAATCTTAGTCTCACCACTTTCAATTAAATTGTAATTTATACTCGATGTGTCATAATGAGCAATTAAAGTCATGTCATTAATCGACTCTATTGTTTCTTGTGCAGGTTCCGATGTCGTTGTCATCCCCGCCGGTGTGCCACGTAAGCCTGGCATGACCCGTGACGATCTGTTCAATGTCAACGCCGGCATCATCAAGGACATTTCCAACTCCATTGCCAAGAACTGCCCCAAGGCTCTGGTGGCCATCATCACGAATCCCGTCAACACCTGTGTGCCCATTGCCGCCGAGATTCTGAAGAAGGTAAGCACATGTGAATAAACGCAACGAAGACAGCTACTCATTTTTTGCTTTGTAGGCTGGCGTCTATGATCCCAAGCGCCTGTTTGGCGTGTCCACCTTGGACGTGGTGCGTGCCCGCGCCTTCATTGGCCACGCCCTTGGCGTGGATCCCCAGAGCGTGCAGATTCCCGTGATTGGCGGCCACTCCGGTGTCACCATTCTGCCCGTGCTGTCGCAGAGCCAGCCTCAGTTCAAGGGCAACCAGGACACCATTGAGAAGCTGACCGTGCGCATTCAAGAAGCCGGCACTGAGGTCGTCAAGGCCAAGGCTGGCGCTGGTTCCGCCACCCTGTCGATGGCCTATGCCGGTGCCCGCTTCGCTGGTTCCCTGCTGAAGGGTCTGAACGGCGACTCGAACGTCGTCGAGTGCTCCTACGTGCAGTCTAGCATTACGGAGGCTACCTTCTTCTCCACACCTTTGCTGCTCGGCAAGAACGGTCTGCAGGAGAACTTGGGCCTGCCCAAGTTGAACGACTACGAGAAGAAGCTGTTGGAGGCCGCCATTCCTGAGCTTAAGAAGAACATCCAGAAGGGCATCGATTTCGCCAATGCTTAAGCTGAATGAGATCGCAGCTATTCACTAGCCAGTCGAAACAGTCAACTTCCTCCCAGAAGAAAGCCCCGTTCCCATCATTAGACTTCATTTAGTTTTCATCACACCCAACATACTTTATATTGGTTGTTTACTTAGAAAAATCGTTCGTTTTAAGTTGAAAAGTGTACAATATTCGTCTGCCCAAAGATAAAGCAGCCAGTAATGGAACCAGTTGATACTTAAAATCTAATAAATTACCAAATTAGTACGAATATAATGATGCAAATACAATTTATTACACGCCTGCCAATGCAAGAAAGTCGGAGATTACAAAGATTTTTCTTTCTCAATCCTAATCTTCCACAAAGTGAGTTGCAAGGGTATTGCCTCGCCTGCTTAGCGCCGTTGCACAAACACACTGTGCGAAAAGTCTATGTGCTTCTCATCCTCACATCGAGCTGTTTGTGTGGAAAATACGAAAGGTTCTCTCGCAGTGTAGGGGACACACAGTCATGGGGTTTGCTCTACTTGTGTGAGTGACGCTCATGCACACACCAATACACGCGCAGTCAATTAAGCTTCGTTAAGATCAATTGAAAAACTTGCCCGCATGTCATCCATGCCCAACCCCCTCTCCATCCACCTTCTTCGCCTCCTCGAGTGCCGCACTACGTCTGTTTCGTTCGCATGCACAGACTGTGCCTAGTGCGTACACATTTTGGAATTTCTTGGGTTGTGCATATTCATGTTTATGCTCGTGGGTTTGTGTGTGCGACATGTTTGTAGTTTTACGACTGACATGAGCAAAAGTCATCTAACAAAGTTCTTCAAAATTAACTGAAGTCTTTCGAAAGTATATGCTTTTTATGATACATTCGTGACTGCTCTTTAGTACATATACTTTTATGAAGAACATCTCTATTCAATTACCCTGTATATCTTTACTGTGTTGCGTGTCGATCATGCGTTTAGTTTGTTGATTTGATCTATTTGCACCAACTTGATCGTTTTCACTATTTATTCACACCTTGCCCCAAAGTCAGCGAACAAACAAATATTCGTTGGCCAGAAATTGTAATAATTCAATTTGCCAATCGCCACGCTTGTTTCGAGGGGTTTAAAAATATATTTATTGTTAGCCGAGTGTTAATGGAGCAGTTGTTAACTATACAACAGCTGAAACAGTGGATGCGAGGGCCTCTTGACAAGGTGTTTACTTCGCGGTGAAGTTGAGATTTGGCTTTATTAAGTATACGTACTTTTCCTCACAATATTTCCACCATAAAAACTAAGTAAGTTTCACATTCTCAAGCTCCTAAAATACCCAAGATTTTTATCTAAAGCGATTAATATGTGATGGGAAAATTAATTCTTAATTTTGTAAGCCCCTTGTTCTAGACAAAATATTTATTACGGTATTTCTTAGCTCGACTCTACTTCAACATTAATTACAATTTGATGAAGATATCGAAATATGTTACATAATTATGTTATACCTTCTGAAATTAAAAATATATTTTAATCACGAGTGTTATATAAGGATAAGTGCACAAATTTCTATTGCTTTTATTGCCACAAAAAACAGGCCAGGAAATTTACCACTAACAAACCATAGAATATAATTTTTATTATAAACTGAACAATGATATAGAATTCCTCTCACAAAATTTACTATTTCCCATAGGCTATTGTAGCGATTGGTATAAAAAATAGATGTGAATACTTGTATGCTCATAAGCCCCGCATATCCTGGGATATACAACTATTGTTAATGCAGTGTTCTTTCTTTTCTAGCTGTGCAGTAATGAGAAATGATTTAATGAATAGACAAATAGAAGCGAGACTACTATTAATAGTTTAGCGAAAATATTGTATACACTTGTTTATAAACAACTTTAGCTGAACAGCATTATTCGACTTATGAAGTAATGTAAAATTATTGTAAATAGGAACTAACACATACATTGAAACAACATATTTTGTTATATAAACAACTATGTTATAGAAGACAAATATGTATAATTAAGGTTTTCAAATACCTGTTGGATTCACAACAAATACGAGTATGTTTTAAGCAATAAGTCGAGTGTTGAATTGAATTCGAATTGAATTGCCAGGCGATGGCTTCAATCAAGTCAATTAGATTACTATTAGACAATTTGATTTGTTCATTAAGCCACTGCCGCTGGCGGCGATTGACCCACTCCCAATAACTCGCTTCTATTTAGCCAGCTGAGAGGCGGACAGCCGGACAGACGGACTGGCGGACGAGCGGACAAAATACACACCCCCAACTTAATTATCGACGATCAAAAGGCAACGATAACAGCACCAAAACAATCAATTGATACAATTCCATTCATAAAATCTGATCAAAATGCAAGCGAAATCACAGAGCAGAGCAGAGCGGAGCGGAGCAGTCGAGCGCGATGACGACAACATCCATCCATGTCTCCAGCTCTGGGTCTGGGACTGGGACTGGTCAATTGCTGAGAGCATTCTCGGCTTTTAATGAAATAATGAGCAGGAGGAATCAATTTTCAAGAGCGCACTACAACACACTGAGCCGACACTTGTTGTCGCTGCACACAAAACAAATACAAATACAAATACAACATTTTTCGCCGGCCGGCCGGCGTTTACAGTGTATTTATTGTACTACAAGTAGTACTCGTATATTAAAACAAATTGGAATCCATGGATTTTGCAGCACGTCGCCCATGTGCCATGTTCCCAATGCGTCCAATGCCGCAGAGGGAGACAGCGACTGTTTGTAAGCGACCTTGTACAATTTTATTTAATTACAAACAATTAAGCCCCACACAGCCGACGAGCCTGCCAAAAACGTTCAGAGACGCCCACAAAAGCGCCGCTCACAACAAGCGTGAAAACTGCAGAATTTAATTAACATTGGCCCAGCCAGATGATCGATTTATTTTACACACCAACAATTTGCAGTTCACCTGTAATATTTAACACTACACATTCATAGAAATGCGAGGTATCAGCGCTAGTGTAGTTCCTTAATTAATGATTCTACTCGTCATGCAGACGAAGCCTTTAGTCTTGATTGTCTCGGCGATGATCGCGCTGTTTAAGTTATTAGTGACAGGCGTAGACCCAGCTCGAGGTTGAACTGCATTAAATGGCGCCTTTGCCTTAAATAAGTAACAATTGTCGGCAATTAATTTGAATTACGCGCGCTGCGTTGCGATTTTCGTAAATCGACGTGACTCCCAACGCAACCGAACCGAAGCAGAGCCAATTACAAGGGCCAGACCCCGAAGCAGTTGTCGTCTTCAAGCATGTAGAGCTATAGTCGTGTTCGGTCTATATGCGACATTATAGTGATTGTGATTGGCTTTAATTTATTGGCGTGTTCTCACTTTCACTTTGATTGCATTAAGTTTTATCTGTTTCGCTCGGCTTGTTTGTGGTGACACCAGTATGGACTCGAAGACAACTCGATTCAATATAAATCAAACGATAAATCGTACAATCTTATTACCCAGCTGACACTAGAAATATTGATGAAAAAGGTGGTCAAGTTTCTGTTATCTTCAAATAATGAAAGAGTTACTATTGAATACTAAAAAATGATTTTCTTAAAAAGTTACTAGAAGAGAGTTAAGGTATGAAAGATTTACTATTACATATTGAAAGATGATCTTCTCAAATAGTTACTTGAAGTTAAGCTATAAAAGAGTTACTATTAAATATTGAAAGATGATTTTCTGAATGAGTTGCTAATAGTTAAGCTATGAAAGATTTACTATTAAATATTAGAAGATGATTTTCTGAAAGAGTTACTAGAAGTTAAGCTATGCAAAAGTTACTATCAAATATTGAATGATAATTTTCTGAAGGAGTACTTAAAGTTAAGCTATGAAAGAGTTACTATTAAATATTGAAAGATGATTTTCTGTAAAATTTGCTAAAAGATGATTTTTTTTTTTCAATTAGTTTAAATAATTCTTAAAGTTTCCTGTTGAAAAGCTGTGACTTTCAGACTTTTTGCAATGCTTTGACCTATGAGTAATATTAAATGTAATAATTTTATTTAAAGTTGCTACCCTTATATTAAGTTTTTAAATTTTTAAATATATTTTGAATAAACTTTGTAAAGCAATTAGCATATTTTGATTTTTATAAACATAGCAATGCAAAATGTGTAATATTTACTTCGTATTCAAAAATATATATTATAGTTAAGTTATAAAAAGTATCTCAGTGCTTATTAATAAATTCAAATTATTTGTAAGTACTACTAAATTGTACTCTTTGTAAACTCTACTTCAGTGTATTGATTGCTTGGAAGATTACAAATGTTTATTATATTGCCCAGCAATCAAATCGGATGTGTTCTCTGAATCACAAGATTGCTTTTTGGTGATGTGGAATAAAGCAAAGTCAAGTGAAAGACTGCTGATGAGACTGATGCTTTGAGGGGGAGTGGGGGGAGGGGGGGGGCGGACAGAGCTCATGATCGCTTGGGTCACAAGTCGGCTACACGTCGGCGCACATCCGTTTGCTATCGAGTACTCCTATAGCAGCAAGCCTAGAGTCTGATCATCATCATGTAAAGCGCTAAAGGGGGTAGCAGCGAGTGGGCAGCGAAGTGGACGGCGGGCAGCAGCGCGACTGGAACCCCAAAGTGCCACGGAGAATTAACGAAATATGAAAAACTATACATCTTTGTCATGTCGGGGCCTAGGGTCGCAGGAGGTCTGCAACGGGCAGCGGCAGCGGCAGCAACTGGGGCAGGGGGAGAGTCTGTGTCTGTGGGTCTGTGCCTGCGATCTGCCGAATACGTTCTACGGTCAGCGGCGACTTGGAGACATTGTCGCGCTCCGTGGGCTGTGGATTTCGAAATGTTGTTTCGCTGTTGTTGCTGGCAGCGACAACGACAACGACAACGACGGCGAGAAGCGACGATGGTCGACAACAAATAGCGACAGCAGAAATGGAACTAAAGTACAAAAACTATTTGATATTTTATGCGGGATTTTAAATTGATCTTAACGAAGCTTAATTGACTGCCTCAGTATTGGTGAGCTGTTTTGCTCGACTCTGGACTCTGACACTACACACTGTGTCTCTCTGTCTGTGTGTGTCTGTGTGTGTGCGTGTGTGTACGCCATATTGGAATTTCGTTGTCACAGATCACAATCGCAAAACGACGAGGAGCCGCATACGAATGACTTTTCTGTGTATGATTGTTTGTGTTCGTGTGTGGGGAAATGCATAACACAGTCCAAGTGTGTGTGCGCGTGTGTGTGTAAGTATCGTAATACAATGTGATAATATGAATACTGAATACCGAAAGCTGAATGCTGAATTCTGAATGACGATGATGCTGTGGAGTGACTGTCACTGGGTTCAAAACAAATGCGAACAAGTGCCACGCTACACACTGTCTGCCCTCCTCTCTCTCTCTCTCTCTCTCTCTCTATCCCGCAGCTGCTTGTGTTTGTGTGTACACTTCTTAATGGTTATGGAAAAAAAATATGAAAGACACTCGCGATCGCTGGGGCAGCCAACAAAAGCTTAGGAAGCCCACTTTGGTTTGTGTGGCAAACTGTACCAAGTTTCGGATCACTTAAAGTATTATACAGACATTGTATCGCATACATCAGAATCGTCATTAACGTCCGTCTATCTATCTAAATGCAGATCTACAACCCAACGACTTAAGAGCTAACCAGAACACAATGTTGCAAATGGAAATTGAACGCAGTTCCCTAAAATTTAATCACAATATAAACAAGTGATCAAATAATTTATATCAGGAGGAGTGTTATTCCTAAGTACATAAATTTTCAATTACAAGCTGTAAATATTCAATCACTGCAATTAATTGTAGTCTTTTTAGTGATATAAATATAATCCATCATTCGCAGCTCGGAAGCCACAGAACTGAACTGCACTAATAACATTAGTAATATAGTTTTTAATTGATTCCTGTTATTATAATCAATAGATTACTTATTATTATAGTCATCTTAGTCATAACCTAAAGCTTTTGTTCATTCCTAACTTAATCAAGTGTCAACTATATAGATTGTCCCCATTTGGATATCATAAGTTCTCCTTCCTCGTTTAGCCAGCATTGCAGTAATCTTTCAATTCAGCATCCCGGCTTCATTGTTCCTGCGATGCCAGTGAGTTAATTAAGATTTAATCTGAGATCTTAAGGTAGCAGCACAATTGCCAAGGCCCAGTTTAATGAGTGACTTCGACCCCCTTTGCCCTGCAGCCTCCGCCGTAATTGACCCTTGATCTGCCACAGATGGCTATCATCGTTGACTTTGCTTAACCCAGGCAGCAGGACATCGCAGTGCCTCTCAAGTCCCGCAAACTCAATTTCGTTTCCCATGCGAGGATGGGCTGTGCCCCGCACCACAGCGGCACCATAACAGTGCCCACATAATTGGCGCAATCGCAATGCAAAACGCTGTCTGATTATTCACACGCAACACAAGAGTCGCGGCTCGGGTCGCTGGGTAGCATCAGCATCGTCGTCAGCTCTATCGAGCATACTGTATACTGTATACCGTATACTATATGAGTACTCGGTTTTTGGGGGGTGCGTTCTTCAGTCGACGCCGATCGCGTGCACATTTTCCACTCGCGTTTTCAATTCCGATTCCGATTCCGTTTCCGTTGCCCGCATTTCGAGACCTGCAAAGACAAATCCATCGTCGTCGACATTGCCACATAGCGAGTCCGAAAGTATCGAATTGTTTGTGTGAGATTTTCATGCAGTTTGTGTGGAATTTGATGGGTTTTCTTTTAGTACCACAGCGATGGGAACTATTGCTGGCGATCCTTAAGCGAGACGCGAGTATCCTGGGAAGTTCAGGTTGAAGGTCAATGCGGGTCGAGCTGAAGGATTGGGCGTTTGATGAATGGGCAGCCGTGCAGACTGTGGGAATTATGATTAGCAAGTTAAAGCCGAATAATTGTAGAAACTACGATTAGCAAGTTGAAAGCTGCGCTTAAAAAAACATGTTCTTAAATAACTTAACTTAAGCTTAAACTTAATACACTTCATCTTTTGAACGACCAACTATACGATTAGCAAGTTAAAAGCTGCGCTGAAAAAACATATTCTTAAATAACTTAACTTAAGCTGCAACTTAATACATTTAATGTTTTCAACGTCTAACTAATTTAACGATAATATAACACCTACGTGAACCAAGATGAATCAAATGCAGGGTCATTGTAGGAACTTACTTAATAATAACTCATTTAGTCTCTAATTTCACTTCTAGTCTTCAAATTGCATGCCTGAAATCTTACGTATAATCAAACCCAACGATCCATAGCTTGCTCTAAGTGCCCGGGCTAGTACCAGCATTTGGCCAAAAGGTCGCACACGCAAGCGAGCGCGCGCCAATCCTTAGAGGGTGAAACTCAGACCCAGAGTGAGGGTGACACGCGCACAGCAACACAAGCGAGTGACCCGGCGTCAACAGCTAGCTGAGAAGAAGGTCGCGTGAACGTGCGCCGCGATCCTTGAGGTCGAGTTCGTTGGTGGTGGAAAACTCCAATCGGGCCCCTATTCGATCGTCTGACTTGTGCTATTTCCAATTGGACTTGTGCGCGTTATAAGGGATTCCGTCTGACCAAAGCAAATCGAAGGCGAAACATTTGTGGACATGCAGGCAGGTGATGGAAACACTCGGACAATAATTTGAATGGAGTGCAAACGACCCACTACAGAAATGTTTTGAGAATGCAATTAACTTTATTCACAGTTCAACTCTGTATCGAATTTAACATGGAATGTCGAATGTTCAAAAATATTGAATAATATACGAAATACGCACATTTTAAACTTCGTAATGAATTTGAAATAAATCTTAATTTTTATAGTTTATAAAATTGAAATTTTAAACTGAAATGTTGTAAATATTGTTAATATTATTGAGTTATGGGTAATTTGAATTGTTAGTTTCAATAGCTATCATATGTTATGAATACATTTAAAAAGATTTGTATAATAATTTGTATAATTTACAATTTTTTAATTTAGAATATTGTGCCTTTATTTATTTTTTTTAAACTTGGTACATTCGATTTATATCATTTAGAAAAACTTAATTTCATGTAAATATAATTATTAAATAAATATAAATTATTAATCTTAAATTGCAATTTCAATCCAGTGAAAATCACAGCAGAGTTCAATTTCTGCAGGATACAAAAGGCTATTTTGTTTCTTGGAGATTTGCAAGTTTCCCAGGACATGCACAATATGCCGCTGTCTGCGGATCTGCTGGCAGCATTTGAGGCGGCAAACATTTAGTACGAGCGCCCGCTGCAGCGTTGTTGGCAGAACAGCGAGGAGGCGATCGCATTCTCAGGGCAAAACAAAAACCACACCCCACTGATGCGAAGGCACAAGCAAACGCAAAGCAAAGCAAAGGCAAACGCAACAGCAACGGCAAAGACAAAAACAAAAAGTCACACGCGCCAGCATAAAAACGAATGCGAGCGAGGCAAAGACAGACGCAGAGACACAGGCGAGCATAGGAGCAGTGCCGAAGCATATGTCGATGCTGCTCTCGCTCTCTCGCTCAGACATGGCGGCAGCCATAGCTCGTCGCTGATTGGTCGAAACGGGGCTGCGCGGCGTCGCTGCCAGCAAATTGGTATAAAAGGGCAATCATCGCCAGTTGTGGGCTCAATTAAGGCCACAGGCACAGACTCGAACGGTTCGACAGAGAGTGCGCTCTGCATAGTGAGTGTTGGTGCAGCAGCAATCGACAGCAGGAGCAGCTGTAGAAGCAAACAAACAATCGACGGCAAATGCTTTTGCGCGTGCGCCAAAAACTAAATGCAATTAACTCATTTACAACAATTAGTGCAGCAGCGACAATTGATTTTGATTTTGATTTCGATTTCGGCTCTTTGCGCGCACTTTGATTAAAACCACAGCTAAATGGATTAACGCCGAGCCACAACAAAAGTGCTACACAACTAAGCTAAACTAAACTAAACTAAATTCAAGTGCAAATCATAGTGACTGTGACGAGTGTGTGTTTGAGTTGAAGTGCAGAATGGAGCACGCCAGCTTCGACGATCAGATCTTTGGCGACTTTGGCAGTGGGCCGCTGAGTCCGCTGGGCGCCAGCAAGCCCTTGCTGCCCACATCCACGTCGACGCTCACCCACAGCAGCCTGCATCCCGTGATGCTCGGCAGCGTTGTCCACGAACTCTGCAGCCAGCAGCAGCAACGATTGCCCGACTGCAACACGATTCTGCCCAACGGCGGCGGCGGCAACGGCGGCTCAGGATCGCCGAACTATGCGCAGAAAATGGACTTTGGCAACAAGATGGGCTGCTTCTCGCCCAGCCAGAAGTACGAGTACATCACGACGCCCCAGAAACTGGTCGATCCCCAGCAGCAGCAGCAGCAGCAGCAACCACAGCAGCAACATCACCAGCATTATGCAGTGACGCCGCCGCCTTCGCATTCCCATGCCCACAACCACAACGGCATGCTGCAGCACCACAAGCCACAGCAGCAGCAGCAGCAGCAGCAACAGCAGCAGCTGGTGGGCATCATGAGCGACTATCACACGCTGAACGGCAAGCTAGACTACTCGCCCAAGGACCAGTACGACCCGCAGCAGCAGCAGCAGCAACACGTGCAGCTGCAGCATCAGCAGCAGCATCTGTACGGCGGCAGTCCGCATCACAGTCACGCCCATGCGCATGGCTTGGGCCACGAGGACGGCAGCAACGGCAACGCGCTGCTGGAGGCGACTCCGCTGCTGCTCTCGAACGGCGGCGCTGCAACGGGCGGCAAGCACAAGAAGCCCGACGAGATGTGCGCCCAGATGGAGAACCCAAGTGTGGCCACCAACGGCCTCGTCAACGGCAACAATCCCAGCAGCAGTGCCAGCAACAGCAGCAGCAGCAACAACGCCAGCAACGCGACCAGCGCGGGCAGCACGGTGGCTGGAGCAGCGGGCGCGGGGGCAGCGGCTGCTGCGGGGGGCATTGCGGGGACGGCTGCGAAGAAGGACAACGGCAACAAGAAGAAGGGCGATCCCAATGGCATCAAGAAGAAGAAAACGAGGTGAGTCGCCATCATTGTGTGCAATTAGCTTAACGACGGGAAATCAATGAAATTATCTCGCAATTTATGCCCCGCAACGGGGCGTATGCGTAATGTGCGCTCACTAAAACCGCAGGCGGTTCACCCATGTCGAAGTGCAGCAACTTACCCCTATGCGACACTAAATTTCAGTTTAGTTATGGAAGTCATTTCTCCTCACAATTTAAGTAGATTTAAAGAAACAGGCTCATATTCTTATATACACAGATTTTCTGGTATTTCAAGTATTTTAAACAAAGATTAAGAGTTGTAAAAAAATTAAGCTAGGACAATTTCTTCCACACTTTACTTTTCTACAAAAATAATAATCCATAAATATTCCAAAATTGACTACAAATATGTTAGTTGGAAGTTAAGTATTGTAAAGTAATTACTTTTTAAACATGGCAGTAGCAATTGAATATTAAAGTCATATTTAAGGAACCATAAATATAAACAGGCAGCTAAAACGATGTAATATTATATGTTTATAAGTTTAGGTATTTGGTTAAACAATTTCTAACATATTCCCTCAATTATTTATTTAACAGTTTTACGAATTTAGCCGAATATAAAAGAGGAAATTAGAAAAATAACATTTAAAAAGATAAAATACTAAGTGTTAATAAGTTTAGGTATTCGATTGAACAATTTCGAACACTCATATTTAAAAGCGAATTACAAATAGAAAAACAGCAGTTAGAAAGATAAAATATTATGTGTTAATAAGATTAGATATTTATTTAAACAAATTCAAACCTATTCCCTCAATTATTTATTTTATTATTTATATTTATTTAATTCGCTGACTTTACCATTTCGTCTAATTCGCAGAACGACGTTCACAGCCTACCAGCTGGAGGAGCTGGAGCGCGCCTTTGAGCGGGCTCCGTATCCGGACGTGTTTGCGCGCGAGGAGCTGGCCATCAAGCTGAACCTGAGCGAGTCGCGGGTGCAGGTGTGGTTCCAGAATCGGCGCGCCAAGTGGCGCAAGCACGAACCGCCGCGTAAGACGGGCTACATCAAGACGAACACGCCGCCAACGGCGGCGCTGAACAGCACGCTGGCGCCACCTTTCGCCAGTTTTCCGCAGACGACGACGGTGACGCCGCCGGGCAGCATGGACAGCTGGACCAGCTACCAGACGCCATACGAGCTGAGTCCGCAGTTCGGCCTGTTGTCGCCGGCGCCCAGTCCCTACGGCACCTACTCCGGCCAGTATGGCACCTATGTGCACGAGACGCAGCTGTTCTCGATGCGCCACTTCGACTACGGCAGCCCGCCGCGCATCGAGATGAATGGCGCTGGCGGCGGCGCAGGAGGGGCAGCGGGCGGTAGCGTCCCGGGCGATGGCGGCGAGGCGGGCAACGGGTACCAGACAACGGATCTGCAGCAGCTCGACGGCACCACGAGCACGCAGCAGCAGTTGGCCGACGGCACCTTGGTCACGGTGCATCAGCAGCTGAACGGCAGCAAATATCTCAGCGCCGAGGAGGCTAAGTACGTGCAAGTGCAGTGCCAGCCGCCGACAGGACTGGACAACACTGGAGCTTCCGCCGCCTGCCACATGGAGGCGCATCATTACGTCAGCGCAGCGACGGCGGCGTCCGCTTCGACGTCGGGCAGCAGCGATGACAACGACAGCGGCTTGCATACTGTGATCAAGAGCGAGGAAGCTGTGCAGCAGCAGCAGCAACAACAGCAGCAGCAGCAGGCGCAAAACTATGTTCTGCCTCCTTTTTTGCCCTAAGAGAAATGCTCACTCACCGTCGCCAGCAGCAACTGCAGCAGCAGCGTCGCGCTGCCGCCGTCAGCGCCGCAGTGCGCTTCAAGCGGCCATTTTGAGAAACTACGTGCGCGCTTGTGTGGGTGTGTGTGTGTGTGTGTGCGAGCATTTCAAACTGTCCTAAACTGTCTAGCAAATGTAGAGTAATTATCGATAACATCACAATCGGACAACTTATCAGTGTGGCCACATTCAAGTGCCTTTATGGTTTTCATTTTCAAACCGATTGGCGCTACTTTTGTTACTCAAATATTTTCTTTTATTTATTGTTAAATTTGTTATCCGATCAGTTAATTTTTAATTCATTTTTCTGCCACTCTGATGCGCTTTGTTGCCGTGGGTTCCTTTTAGTCGTAATGCACTTTAGTTAAGCAAACCAACCAGAAGCAACAAAATCGACAAGTCTTGCCAAAACTTAACGTCTTTATTCTAGTTTTTAAATATATTAGTTTTATAAATAACGTTGACCAAATATCGCAACGCCGAAATTGCATTCCAAATGTGCCTTACAAGCGACGTGACCAGAGATCGAAAGATAAATCATTTAGCATTTGCTTCATTTCTGTCGCCCATCGCTTGCCTAATAATATTAATGCCCCTAGTTGTAAGAAATAATAAGATAAACTGTTGTGTATTTAGACAATAACATGCTTATATATTTGTATAATCGGCGCATTGGCTATACAAAAAATGTTAATACTTAGCTGTCCCGCTTTTACGTAATTACTTAGATTTTAGCTGCAATACTATAGTTATTCGCAATGTATATATATATAAATACACATAATAACAATATGCATATGAAAATTCAAGAATAAAGTAACATATTTTGTACCACTTTGGAATCCTTGTGAATAACAACAGAAAATCAAACAAAAAAAAACAATCAAACAATAAGGAAACCATAATTGAGACTCGTAGTTCAGCACTTGTCGTTCCTTAACTAACTTATAGCCTACATACACGTTGTATAATTGTGAGTGTCTTAAATCCCTTAATACAAAAATTGAAATTCACTTCGCCAGCTGCCTATTGGAGAGCAGAGCGCCCTGCCTCCACAACTGCCTGCCAATCGAGGCCCTCGAAGAAGGGATGCGCCTGCAGTTGTTCGTAGTCCAGTCGCTGCTCCGGCGTCAGCTGCAATAGTTGCTCTAGCAAATCCCGAGCATTGTCAGATATATCCGCTGCATCCGAGGGATACTGCACACAGCCATAGAGCTCCAGTTGGCCGGGATGTGTCGACTTGTAGGACTGCAAGTAATTGCCAGTAGAAATAATTGTTAAGCTAGATTTAAATATTGAAATACACGCAAGATATACTTACCACACCCAACAGCAACTGGTAAAGCACCACGCCGTAGCTCCACCAATCGGAACGGAAGCTAAGCGGTCGCTCCGGCGCCACAAAGTGATTGTCCAGAGCCAGCAAGCTGAGCGCCTTGTGCACATAGTTGTCGTCGGAGCTGAGGCCTTCGTTCTGGTAGAAATACGTCAGCATCAGTTGCCCAGCATTGCCCAGCAGAATGTTCTCCATATGCAGATCCCGCAAGATCACGCCTTTGCCGTGCAGACTGTGGATGGCCAGTGCCAACTCACAAGCCCATTGCCGCAGACACGCCTCGGGCAGTCGCTTCACTGTCGTCTTCTGCCTGCGCGGAGTCAGTGCACCCGCTTGCAGGGAGCTCAGCGTATGCGACACGGACTTGAGCAGCTGCTGGGAGTTGCGCACCAGGTCGCTGACATCGCTGTCAGCCGTTAGGGGCTGCTCGTCGCCGGGAAACAGATGCGCGTAGTCGCCACACTTGCTGGCCGTGGGCTGATAGCTCTGTATGTAGTCATAGAGGCGTCCGCCCTCCGCCTGCTTGAGCAGCAGAAAGATCTTTTGCTCCGACTGGAAGTAGGCCAGCAGTTGCGTCATGTACGGCACGCGTTGGGGCAGAAAGATGCTCTGCGTGGGCGAATTGCTGGCCGGCTTCTCGATGCCCTTCATCACGGCCGTGGGCTGCGATTGCGGCTGTGTGATGCACTGCACCTGCATGACGCGCTCGCCCAGCACCTTGAGCACCTTGTACTTGGCCAACTGGTTCCAGGCGCACTCCAAGTGCGTCACGTTCTCCACCTCGTCGAGCGACAGCTGAAACTGCAGCTTTCTATGGCCGCAGCCGCCGCTGGAGTTGCGCAAGAAATTCGCGTGAATCTCGTCGGCTCTGGCCAAATACTTGGCTATCTTGGCCTTGGCAATGAACTTGCGATCCTCGTTCGCGTCATGCTTGGCGCCCTCGAGCAACAGCTCCACGCCATGCTTGTACAGCTTGTGCGCCTCCTCGTACTCCAGATTGACCTCCGCCTGCACAGCATGGCTGAACTCCAGGGCGGCCTCGTAAATGTAGTCGCTGTCGTCGCTCTCCACCGAGGCCATGGGCGTCAGCAGCCGCGAGTAATCGCGTTGAGCTTGCTGCTGCAGCGCATCTTCACTTGGCTGCACTTGCTCCGGTTGCGCGGCTTGCGCCGGCTCCGTGCTCTCTTCTTCTGGTTCCGCTTTATCGCAGCGCGGATCTAGGGGCGTTATGCCATTGGCGTCGTGTGGGTCGTAGGGCAAATCAAGGTTATCACATATCTCGGCAATGGCGCCGCTGCCCGGCGTCTTCAGCGAGCGCTCCACATACAATTTGCGCAGTGGCGACGCATTTGGCGATTGCGCCTCACTGAAGAACTGGGTGAACGTGTTGCATTTGTATAGAACCGGATGCTGTGCGGCAAAGTCGAGTAGTTTCAGTATGTAATCCTTGCGTCGCTGGATCACATCCGCATCGAAGCGCTTGAAGTAGCTGCTGTCCGTCGGCTCCGGCAGCTTGCCCGGCAACTGCATGCTTTTGTGCCGGCGACTGAGTTCCCGATGCAATCGCTTGATCTCATGGAATCGCTTCCACACCACAAGGCAGGTTAGAGCTTGTGGCACTGAGCGTGGAAACACCTACAAATCGGGGCGTTGTAGTTCATCTCGTTATTCATATAATCAATTCGAAGTACTTACAATCGATGTTATCTTGTAAATCGTGTAGCCCCCCTTGTGTTGTTGGGTGTCGGTTACAGTGAAACTGTGAATCCAGCCTCCCAGATTGAGGCTCATCGTGAAAAGTAATGCGTCGCTAATCGAATATCATGTTGTCAGTTCTTGAGAAGAGCACGCAAATATATTTAATTAACTTAAAAATTAGATTTGTTTTATACATATGTATTTTTAGAGCTTCTCTTACTTTTTTGGCGTCAATATTATTGTCGCTCCCCTTACAACTGGTTTCCAATTTAGAGGGGAAACTGCAATAACAGTGCGATAACATTAACAGCGGAATTGCATTAACATTGGCGCACCAAATGTTAACATTGCTGTGTATAAATAACTTTGACTACATTTCCTATATATAGAGCAAATATTTGTATTAGTCGCATAGGCGTCTGATAAATTTTAAAATATCATAAGCAGTATTTTAAAATGTGCTTCAAATCTCAATCAATACTCCTCTCAACATTGAAAAAATGTTCGTTAAACTTTTGAGCCATCTGTTAAGTGAGGAGCACTACAAAAAAGTATTAATAAAAATCGAAATATTGGAAAATACCTAACATTCAAGTTGTGATATTTACGCAGCTTTAATCATATTATTAAAAATTTGCACTTGTTTCATGAGAAAAAAAAACAATTACAGAAAGTGAGCATTTATTCCAAGAATTATTAGCAAGTGCGTTTAGTAATTTCTGGTATTTTTTAGCTACAGCTTCATTGGTATATACTTCAATTTGCGGTCACGCTGGCTCTCATCATTCTCGCTTCTCTCGCTCTCTCGCTGTCTTACACTCTCCTTTTGTCCTCTCATTCTCAGAGACCGATTTTTAGAGCAAACGACGAGCTAAGTAAGCAAGCATTTGAAAATCAATCAAATAATTCTTACATTAACATTGTTCAGTGTTTGCTGTGTGTGTGCAAAAAGACAGTTATCATTAAAAATAGTTTTTTAAACCACAGAACATTTGTACGGCGCACACTCACTCTCAGTGTACTATAAAGTTATTCACATTTTACCCCCAAAAACGTCGTTCTTTACTGTACTCGCAGATTCGTGTAGCGTCCACGACGACATTGAAAATTGAACGGCAGCCGAAGCGAGCGTGCGAGTGAGCTAAGCAGAGCGCTTGTCAACTCGAAAAGCAGTAGAGAAAAAGAAGGCGACGAAGACAGCAGCAGCAGCAGAATCGACGCCGCACGTACCGGGAGCATTTAAAATAATTTTTTCTGTGGATTAATTTTACTAAAAAGGATTTAAAACACAATGACTGAACGTGAGAACAACGTCTACAAGGCAAAATTGGCCGAACAGGCTGAACGCTACGATGGTAAGTGCAGAATAACGCAAAAAAAAAACTGGGCGAGAAGAAAAAAATTTTTTGTCAGCGGAGCGCCAACTTTGGGGAGGGGTCCAACAGCAGAGCAAGCGAGGCAGCGTTGCCGTCGCGTGGCCTGCGCTTCATCGAAAAAGTGCTGAAAATGTGCACATTTTATACAGTGGTAGATTGGAAAAATATTAGGCATTTTAAAATTTTGCAGACATTTATAATATTTGTGTGTAGGTGCGCCTCGCTGCCCTGCCGAAGTAAATGGTCGACGCTGAAGCAGCGTCGCCGCGTCGAGTCGGCGTCGCAGTCACAGCCGAGACGATGAGTAGTGTTTCTTCGAAAAGACCGAATGGCGAATGAAAAAGAAGATGGCAAGGAGGCGAGGCGAGGCACTGTAGAAAATGGCAAAGAAAGACGACTGAAAAAGAGAAAAATGTGAAACAAACCTGATTTTTACCGGCAAAAATTCGCGTGGTTTTTGCTTTTACGTTCGATGGCTTTTGGCTTTGCAAAAAGCAAAAAAGGCAACTTTGTTGCGTATTATAACCATTTTTTATATAGTTGTTTCTACTAAAGAAAAGTATTAGGGTATGGTGTAGAGGGGGCAATTTGAAATTTTGTGTATTTAGCGTTCAGTTGATAGGCGCATGAGGGCTGCGCGACGACAACGACGGGCGAATGACATCGTTGCTAAGGGCTGTTTTGTAGTAATTTTGTGTGTGTGCGTGCGTTGCCAAGGCAGAGACAGAGTTGTGAGAAGAAGAAAATCCAAACTGTGCAGGCGCAACGCAACATAATTTGTTAGATATTTAAATATGCTAACGGGTGGTGTTTCCTTCTTTTCCTTTCCCTCCAGCAATTTCAAATCGATGAGAGGGAAAACTTTTTCTACTCTCTTTGTCCAAGTTTCTTTCGCTGCCCAAAATGTGCTTTGTGTTGCGCAGCAGCAGAAAGGCGGCGACGTCGTCGTCGTCATCATGCTGCGAAAAATCGATGAATGAATCGATTGTGGCTATGGCGCAAAATTGTCGCTCTACTCGCAACGAGCGACTTCAGCGTCGTTTGCCGGTCAAAGATCAAAATGTTTGAATTCTTTTTTTTTTGTAGTTTATGTATAAAGAGTATACTCTGCTCCTTATGGTTTTTAAGATACATTCTTGCTACTTGGCAACTCTGTCTGATAGTGCAGAAAAAAATTGCACTAGCATTACTCATGTTTCTGCGCGCATGTGTGTATGTGTGTGTGTCTCTTTCAGGCACACGCACGCACGCACACTTGAATAATCGTTAACTACTCGCACCAGCATAGTCGGCGCTTTCATATTGTTGCTGGTTGCTTATTTAATTAAAAACACTTCAATTAATTAAAATACTCTGACGGCTACTCAAAATGCAAACCATTGGGCAGAGCTACAGCTATCCAGCGCTCAACGTTTTTGGCGTTTGGCTAAAAAAAAGCGCGCGAGCTCGGCAACACATCACTTAAATGCGTCGCCCTGTGCGTTAAAACGAGATAACTAGTGTGTCGCTGCCCCAGCACCGAACAGTGGCGTTTAAAAGTCTATGCCAATGTTCCTTGTATTTGAAAAAGAGAAGCAGACCAAGTAGTAATTACAACATGCAATTCTGCTACAATTGGCAGGAAAACAGACAACATTAGCACACAGGCGGCGTTTTCAACTTCTTTTCCTCTTGTTGTTGCTGTTGTCGTTTCGTTTGGTTTAAAGAAGTCAATCAACTATTCGTAGCCACTGCTGACATACACATACATAGTCTTACACACTCGCACACACACACACACACACGTGAACACTAAAGTCTGTATCACATGTTTTTCTTCTTATTTTCGCCTGCGTGTGCTTCAAACTGCCATTGCCTGTGTTGTGTGTATTTGTGTGAACACTTGGCGTTGGCCTTGTCGCACTTGGGCAGTTTTAGTCATGCTGGAGAGACTAATACAAATGCATTCCAGGCAGCCGGCAACGTCTGCTGCTGTCTGGCTCTCTTAGCGTCTCTCTCCTGCCCCGGTGCCGCCGCTTGCCTTTACGGCGCCCCCATAACGTCAACTCTTCGAGAACCCCTCAAGCCCCCTCCCCCATTTATACACATTAACGTCAGTGGCGGCGGCACCAACGTTTTTGCCTTTAAGTGTACTTTCAGGTGCTGGCTGCTGCTGCTCCCGCTTATTCTAGCTGTTATATTTTTTTGTTTTCGAGGTCGCTGCCGCGTTCTTTTTATTTTACTTATTTATTTTTTTTGTTGACGCTCCTCACCTCAATGTCGCAAATGCAGACGGAAATCAGGAGAGTATAGTCTACAAATGTTAGAATAGCATTTCCAGATTTGACTGACTTTTGTTCTTTCTTTGTGTAAAAACGCATGCCAAGTAGCGGACTAACACACACACAACATACATGCTTATGTACGATGAATGAATGCCAATACATGCACACCATTTTATATAGCATGTTTGTGTGCACGCGTTTTTGACACACCCATATGAAGAAGGATCGAGAGCGACTCCTGCCCCACTATTGCGATCCCTTTGTGTGCGTGTACCTTACTAATACATACGTCGTGTGACGTCTGTATATGTATTTGAACGTGACGCGCCTTGATTTGCTATGGGTGTGAGTTGTGTGTGGGGGATGGGGACTGATTGGGGGGTTGGGTTGGGTGGACTGGTTGGTTTAATTCCAAACGCTACGGCGGCTGTTGACTTTGGCTTTGTGCCGCATATTTGGTTGCCATATCATATCTTTTTTTCAATTTCGTTCATTGCGTGGGAATGTGATTTTGATTAACATTTTATTTTTAGTTTTGTCTTTTCTTTTATTGATTTTCTACGCATATTTAAATTGGGCTTCAGTTAATTGCGTTCTCTGAAATTGTAAAATGTTATGTCTGTGTCAATTGCAAGTCCCAAATGTTTGCCGCACGCAGAGCAGTGTTGAAAAGCGCATTTGCCATTTTGTGCCATTGCCAAACAACATTTGAAGTTCAGCAGAAAAGCAACAATATTATTTGTACTAAATTGCACAGCATGAATCACACGCGGCCCCAACTTTATTTCAATTTTCACAGCTACGTGCTATAGCAAGAGCACAGCAACAACAACTACAACGACAATACGAAAAACAACAACCATAACGCCGACGAGAATAACAAAGCTCCTGCTGCTAAAGACTGTTAGAGAGGGAGGCTGGGGGCGTAGTACGTCAGCAGCTGACTGTGAAAAGTGAGCGATAGAGAGAGAAAATTCGAATTGCAGGCAAAGGCAGAAATGCTACAATTACTCTATTTAGCGCTGATTTGCTTGCATGTGTTTGTGTGCATATGTATACGTGAGTGTGTGTGCAGTGGCTGGCTTGCTGACTGGCATGTGTGCGTGTGTATGTGTGTGCGTTATCAGCACGCAAACCGAAGCGACGCCGCTGACTTTGAGCTGCAGCTGCCACTCGATCACAGTCACAGTCACTACGAATGATTGTGATTCATGACGCGAATTTGGTGACGACGCCATCGCAATAGTGGCTGTTGCGAGTATCTTTGTCGTTGTTGCTCAGCTTGATGAAATGGAGAAATGTGCAACAATGTCTCTTAGGCGATTGCCTCGTTGCTCTCTTCGATTCTTATCAGTCACAATGACAAAATCGGGCTATAAAGGGCACGAATAACTCAGCCACAGGAAACCGTTCAGTTATGCATAGGTAGGCATGACTATGTGTGATGAGTTATGTCATTATTATTATAGATTGGGTGGGTGCATAAGTATGTGCGCAATAGATAATAGATATACGTATATCCCCATAATTATGAAGGTGTGCGCAAACAGAGATAGGATAAATATGTATATTCAAACATTATAGTTCCAAGTGTTCCAAGAAAATGCAGCTCCAATTAATATGGTCCAATTTCGATTTGATCTCTTTCTCGTTTCCTAGAAATGGTCGAGGCCATGAAGAAGGTCGCCTCCATGGACGTTGAGCTGACCGTTGAGGAGCGCAATCTGCTCTCGGTTGCCTACAAGAATGTGATCGGAGCACGCCGCGCCTCGTGGCGCATCATCACCTCCATTGAACAGAAGGAGGAGAACAAGGGAGCCGAGGAGAAGTTGGAGATGATCAAGACCTATCGCGGTCAGGTGGAGAAGGAGTTGCGCGACATCTGCTCGGATATATTAAATGTGCTCGAGAAACATCTCATTCCATGCGCCACATCCGGCGAAAGCAAAGTATTCTACTATAAGATGAAGGGCGATTACCATCGCTACTTGGCCGAATTTGCCACCGGTTCGGATCGCAAGGATGCTGCGGAGAATTCATTGATTGCCTATAAGGCAGCAAGTGATATTGCCATGAACGATCTGCCCCCAACACATCCAATTCGTTTGGGTCTGGCATTGAACTTCTCGGTGAGTAGGCAGAACTCCCAAGCGCTCTCAGACAATAATTAATGCAATTTTTTAATGTGCTTTTCATTTAACTAGGTGTTTTACTATGAGATACTCAATTCGCCGGATCGCGCTTGCCGCTTGGCGAAAGCCGCTTTTGATGATGCCATCGCAGAGTTGGATACGCTGAGCGAAGAGAGCTACAAAGACTCGACCCTGATTATGCAGCTGCTGCGGGACAACCTCACATTATGGACATCTGATATGCAAGCAGATGGTGAGTGATCCCTCGAATCTCATCGTACGTCTTATCTAACATTTGACTAATGAACCAATGTTTGATCTTTAATTTACAGACTCCACAACAGGCGATGGTGAGCCCAAACCGGAAATTCAGGATGTTGAGGATCAGGATGTGTCGTAATTTAAGTAAACCCCCGCCCTTCCATTAAAAACAAAAAAATACAAAAAAAAAACATATACCTTCTAAAGTAAATATAATACATATAATATATATGCATACAACAATAAAAAGAACACGCAACCGGGTAGTAAACAGCAACAACAGCAGCAGCAGCAACAGCGACAAGAAGAAACAACAGCAACACAACAACGATACGCGACTATCGAAGTGGTGCAACAACTACGGTATTGCAACATCAAGCAACAGCAGCAGCGACTACAGCATATAATAAACAAGAACAAACAATCAACAGCAGCAGCAAATAGCCAACTAGCAACAACCAACCATCAGGAAAAGCATGCAAATCACACAAAATACAATACTAATGAAAGAAAGAACAACAAACTGGAATATGTAATACGACTAGAGAGCAACGCGAAACTGAGGGGGTGGTGTCGAGGGCGTGGCTGTTCTGGAAGCATGTTATATGAGATGTAAGTGTGCAGCCGTCGTCGTCTGTATTCGTTGTGGTATGCGAGGTTTTCGGCCCTGGCTTCCCAAAAAAAAGCTACAACAGCAGCAGCAGCAGCAGCAACAAGAACAGCAGAAGCAGCAGCAACTACTACATTTGAAATTTTTTGCATTCGAGAAACAAAAGCATTATATTATATTTAAATAAATATTATATTTAATTCTGAGAAGCGAAAACAAAATAAACTTCATTTCAAAAACACTACAAGAACCACAACAACACACACACACACAAAAACACAGAACGCATGAAAAAGTTGGCATATTATATTTACAATTTATCAGCAAGATGAACAAGAACAACAACACCACATAAGATACACACAACTTCAACTTTAATTTTAAGCCAGTCATAAAGTAATTAAAACAACAAAAAAAAACTAAAATAAAAGGTAATAACATTCGAAAAAACAAAACGATAAAGAAAAGCAAATTTAATACCCGCAAATTGAATTAAATGAAAAAAAAGTAATGCAGAAATTGAAGCGAAACGAAAACAAAACAAAATATGTAAGAAGCAAATGCAGAAACAAAAAAACAGCAGCAATTAATTTAAATTTAATACGAAGTAAAAATAAAAGCAAAATGTGAAGTGAGAACGAAATGAGCAAAACAAAAAACAAAGTCAAGCAACAAAACTAAAATACGAAGTAACATAAATGAAAAAAGAAACGATGAATGTTAGTTAAAGCGAAATTTGAAAGAGTAAAAGTAAAACGAAATCTTAAGCTTAAATTTGTATGTAACGTTAGTGTATTGTTCACCAAAAACACTCCACCACACAAACAAAGACACACCCACAACAAGAGCGACACTAACAAGAAACAGACACCAACCAGCAAGCGACACTAATGCAAATGAAAAGTTATTAATTTTCGTTTTACTCTTGAATTCCTTTCCAATCACCTTTGTCTTTGTCTCTTTCTCTTGCTCTCACAAAACAAATCAAAAATCGAAAATAACGAAAGATAAGCAAATACAGCAAGCAACAAATTAAGCGCAGATTACGTTCGTGTTTTACATTTTATACATTGTATGTACAAGAGTTTGTTTAACGGTTTTTAAATTCACTTCTCGCCACAAACATTTCATATATATACATAAATATATATATAAATATAAATATTAAAAGGAAAAAGTATTTGTAGTTGCTAAACAACAAATGGTACACATATATATAAATATATATTGTATACATCTTAGTATATATACATATACATTCGTATATACTTGTATATTTTCTATGCCTACCACTTATGTAATTTGTAGATTTCGAATTTTTCCAAGTGAAAATCCAACTCCCTCCCTCTCCCCACACCAAACTAAACAAACAATAACAAAACAGCGACAAATATGTTTGCATTTAACACTCGACGAAACAAACAAAACAACAAGGCAGTAAAAATATCATTTAATTTATTTAGCTAAAAAAAAAACAACTAAACATGAAAACGTTTCGAGTTTTTCCTTAATTCTTTCTGCGTTGCCGCCGAGCAATTGATTTGCCAATAACAAACAATCGAATTATATCTTTCCCAAAACTGTTTCGGCAATTTGCGAATAGATGGCAAAATAGAAAAATAAATAGAGAAATGCCGATCGAAGCTAACAGAAAGAATATTGAATTTGACTTTGGTTGAGAGGCATATTTAGGGGCAGCAACAACAGCAGCAGAAACATAATTAATAACGAAAAACAACAAAAGCAGAAACAGCTAAACTGACATTCGTATTCATTTCAAATAAAAATAATAAAAACAAGAAAAATGCGCACATATTTATTAAATTTATGAGCGACCCATCCATCGGCAGAACAACAACAACGACCACGGCCCCATGAAAACTTTTCCGTCGAGCATTTTTGTGGGTGGGAACTACAACTGTAATGGAAATCCACCAACAAAAGGTGGGCCGACTTTAGCGTATGCCTATATGTATGTACTATGTCTGTACGCATGTACGCCCATCGTAAATGAGTTTATTTGTACAAATGCTACGAATTTTCCTGTAGGTTTGGGTGGTTTTCGAGTTTCATCGTAAATGTAGGCTTTAATCTCATGAATAAACGATTTTTCATTAAGTTTCAGTTCTTGGCTTGACGTGTTTGGCTTATGGGACTTCACAAGATATTCACAAGGTGCATCCTACATCGGAAGTAAATGTTTTTGCTTATACGCGGATGCTTCAGCATGTTTATTTTGGTATTTCCCTGAGAAATAGTATACAAATCAAGGCGAAGACCAATGTGCGTTTATAATTCTTCGAAATCACGAAGCATTGAAACAATAAATAGGATCTGGAGCAATCTGGTTGATTTTATATATTTATACTTAGGCATGCTCAAAGAGTATGGTGATTTCCCCAATTAAATGTTTGCAGTGAATAAAAATATTAAATTCGTACATCAAATCATTATTTAATAAAATGCGCTCCATTTCAAAATTAAAATATACCTAAAGCTACATGGAATACATGTAAAATGTAATGATTTCTTACTTATTTATCTAATAATTAAATGGATATTTTGTGATCAATTTGAATTCTTAAATTACACAATTTAAGTTTAATTTTAAATGTTTTTGGGGCATTGCATATAAGCCGGAGTGGAGAACATAAAACCCCTCACGCAGCAGACATACTTTTGAGTTTATCCCTTAATTATTCCAGATTGGGGATGCAATTTAAAGTTTGAATGCCAGCTACAGAGTCAGCCTAAACGCATTAATCATGCACACCTGAAGAGTATCAGGCAAGTCGATAGCAATCAAACAGCAGCCCAGCTGCAATGCAGATGGATGCACCTAATAAAAATGTCAATGTCCACTCGAGCTCAATGCCAAAGCCGGTGAGTGGCATTGAATATGACTGTCACTTCTGTTGTCTTGGCCGCACCGCAGCAGCAGCGGCAGCGAGAAAAGTAGGTTTAGTGGCCATTGTTTTGGCTGGGCGATAACCACCCCGGGCCCATGACAAAAGACGTGTGCCACATGTGGCATTTACGAATATGCTACATATGTACTAAATGCTTACATATCTATATTTGCAAATCAACGCAAATTGGCAGAGAGCAGAACGGCAGAAAGCACAAAGTGAACGAACCGAAAGGTCTAACGATTTATTTGCAAAACGTCGCTGCGCTGGAGACGACATCCATTTTGGGGAATTGCTAACGAAATGGCGCTGCAATTGCAAATCGAGAAGCTCAAGGGATTGGACAACTACAAGGCGTGGTCGATGACAGTGCGCGCGTATCTGGAGTCCGAGGATCTGTGGAGTGTTGTCGAAAGTGGACCCGAGAACAACGAAGAGGTAAGACTTCGATGCTTTACCCCGTGCTGATGATGACATTGATTTCACTCGATGCTCTGCAGTCGTTGCTGAAGGACAAGCGCGCCAAGTTCATCATACTGTGCCTGATTGAGACGAAACTGTGCCAGTTTATGGTCAGCATACGCACAGCACGCGATCTGTGGAACTATTTGCGGACCCAGCACTCGCTGCGCTGAAAGCTGACCGCAGTCCTACATACGTAAAGAGAAACCAAATAAAAATGTGCTAGCAATGCGTGGGTTTGCTTTTAATTCACATACTTATGTCTCGATAACCACCGGCTGCTCGTCGGGATCTTCGTCCAGCAGACCCTCAAAGTGCCAGCCCAGCTGCTTGCCCAGCCGCTTAATCAGTCGCTCTGCGTTCACCATCAGACCGCCAGCATACAGATTGACGAGCAGCTCGCGCACGTCTTTGTAGACGGTGTTGTTTGGACTGGGCGTCATCAGTTCCTCGGGCAGGTGGGGCAGCTGGTGGGCCAGCACTTCGCTGTACTTCATGTAGGCCAGTTTGTGCTTGCTGACCGCCGTTTCGGAGTGGGCCAACAGTGCCAGCAACTTGCGCCAATGGTCCAACGATTCCACCGAGTAGCCAACCAAGAAGAACACAAACGACAGCTGCAGCTCCTCAATCAGTCCATCGGGATTGTTCTCGAAGCTATCGAATAGTTTATTCACAGCTGCAATGCAGTCGATGGCATGGCGGGAAATATCTGCTGGGGGTGCATCCTGAGGAACACGCGCGGGCACTGGACAAAACCGCGGAGCTGTTCCATCCACAGGCTTCAGATTGGGCAGCATTTCACTTTCATCCAGCAGCAATCTGGCAGCTGCATGGCGTCTGACGATGTTGCCCGCAGTGCCGCGTGGTCGGTCCGCGTCTGGGCACGATTGCAGCTCAATGTTGGTGCGAATGGTGCCCAATTCTGGACGACAGCGGGCCACGCAAGCTTCAGTTACGCTGCCCGTCAGATCCTTCCATTTGCACACATATCTGTAGTCGTAGGCAGCCAGCACTCGCTCCAGCTGTGCGAGATTCTTGCGGATGCGTTCACGCTCCAGCTCTGGCTCGGCTGTTTGTCGCGGCCGTAGCTCTTCCAGTTCGTTGTCCCATTCGCGCACAAGAATCTCGTTGGGATGGAAGTAATGCACGAAGCCCACACGTGGCGCAGTGTCGCCATACGGTCCACGGGAGGCACACCACACGTAATGCACGCCTGGCGGTATCATTTTGACGCCCCGGAAATCGGGTCCTATCGTGTACGCGCACAAATCGACGCCGAACTCGGTGCCCACGGGCACGCCAGCTATAACGAGAACTGCGCCATCGGCGAGCAGGCGAAGCGCCAAATCGGGATCCATTTGCATGCTGGAGTTGTCCTTGTTCATGTTGAATACTTTGTGCTATTATAATTGTTGTGCTACTGTGAGCAATTTATTGAATTGTCGTAGGCAGGTAATTGCTGTTGATTTTTGTGACTATTTCCTTTTTTGTTGCCCTGGTATTTGTGAGCATGCAGCAGCTGATCGGCATTTTGCAGCCCTTGTTAAATGCTTAAAGGCCGTAGCCATTTGCATGCATGAGTGGTTCTTAAATATGTTAAATGTACTGCCATTATCGAAACACAGCTTTACTGTGAGTAATTTATTTAATTGTTACACTCACGCCAATGCTGTAAATTTTTATGACTAACACAAAGACAAATAATTGAAAACCGCTACTGTTGCCCTGGTATACACAAAAACACTACAGCTGATCAGTGTTATGCAGCCCTCGAAATTGGCACTAATTTCGAAATACGACGCTTGTGGTTCCCGAATGCCACAGATATTACCCCAGATAATGTAACGAAAAGTGAAATAAGTAAACACTTTATTCTTCTATTTTTGTTGTATAGTAAAATCTTACTCCATAATTATAAGTATTTGTGAATTGCCTGAATGATGATAGGAGGTAACTTAGTATTGCAAACTACGTTTAGTGCCGATATCGTCAAGTATTTGGCGCAGCTCCTCATCCTCGAAACGACCCTCCAGTGATGGAATCAATGCTTTGGCCTCTTCTGGCGCCTCAGGACAAAGATTGCCTAGCGCAGCCAGCTCAAATTTGTGCAGTTTCTTTTGCATTAACAAACTAAAAACAAAAATAATTATATTAATTGATGATATTACAAAGGACGTTCTTTAGTATTACCTGCGCACAGACATAATGGTTTCTTTGTTCTTGAATTTGCGGAAACTGTCAGTATAGGCGTACGTTTTCATAAAGACTTCGGAAAACTCCTGCTCCTCATCAGCGGATTCGTTTTGTCGCTTGCGATGATCAAGCAACATATGTACCTCCGATATCAGTAACGTTTCGGCATTTTCGAACTCTGCAAAACAGTTAAACAAGCACATAAGTGAGAATGCTGACAAATGAAGCAATTAATATTGCTTGAGCAATTTACAAGTGAAATATAAATACATCTTAATGATTTAATTGTAAGTATGCGGTCGGATGTGGCCATTTTCCACCAAGAAATCATAAATTTGACGCGTCTTGTTCACGTCGATCTTGATGAGCCGCCGTGCATCTCCCAGTCGCAGATTTCCCAGTTTAGCATACTCTGCAATTAACTGATTCTTGTACTCTAAATAGGCTTGAGGTATTAGGCGTGCAACGCTGCAAAGCGTGCGTTCTCCAGCATCCAGCTTAGAGTAACCAGGCAGATCTGCAAGAAAATATTAATTAAAGGTAAATTGAATTGAAATTACACTATATCTTTATTTACCCGATATCTCCATAGGGCTGGCCTTTCGCCGCGGATACATCATGTAGACCCTGGAGCTACTGCCCTGTGGCACCGGCTCTATATGCTGATTCTGCTCGTAATGATGCACCAACTGTTGCCAGTCGAGCGCATCGTTTTGTCGCTGTCGAGCATATTCCCTTTGTGCGTGCTGCCGTTGCTTGTACAGTCTGGAGTAAAGAGCGCCGCCATAAAGCGTGCGAACTCCTTGCTGGCGCAGATCGTGGAGCCAATGGATTCGACTTTGTAGGTGCCGATAGTAGCGCAGGGACTCCACCAAGAGGTCAAACTCAATGGGTTCGGAAATTTGCATTAAGGCTAGAAAGCGCATGCAACTGGCATCACTACGAAATACATTCACATATTTGGTTATCCAGCTGACGGTGCGATTAGGCATGATAAGGCCATGTTTCTGCATAATGTTGTAGCGACGATGGCGTTCCCTACAAATACGCTGATAGATTAAATCATCCTTAATTAAGAGTAATGAAGTTGTACCTCAAGCGATGGTTATAGGCACGTGCGAGAGCACACTGGAGTTCCTCAGCGAGTTCTCGATCGGGCAGTTCGAGATCATCGTCCATCTGTGGTTGTTCATTCATTATAGTTAGCAAACCTTCGGCGGAAGCATCGTAAGGTGTATCAAAATCGCCACGTGCACAACGATAGCCTGCATTAATTTTGAATGGCACAGAGGTAATATCATCGTGGCGCGGCGGTTCCAGGGATCGCATTTTAAACACATATGGCATGCGTTCGGGCATATAGCAATGTCTCGCGTGTTGCAAGCCCACCAAACGCTCGAAAATGCCACCAAAGAAGCAATCATTGTAGTGGCGCTGCACTTCCTTAGCCGAGTGGCGTCCACCAAGCGTATTGGCTATGGCGTCCCAGTTGCCGTAGCCGTGAGTGCGCAGTGACTGGAGCAGAGTTCGCTCATCTCGCGATGTCCATTCGAATTCGTTGGCAAATACCTGAATATCATCACGAATTATAACGTATGCATGATTGTTCCGATGAGCGCCAGTTTCACGACCACGTGCAAAGCACTGGGGACACAGCAAAGTGTCCAGGCACTCTGAACATTTGATGTAGGGCTCGGTAAGATTGCATCGACATGTTGCACATGCTGATTCAGACGTGTGTCCGCTAGTCAGCATGGGACTGTTGTCGACTGTAACATTTGCCTCCATTTGATTGTGAAATGTTTGTGCATTGTAGAATATTGTGGAACAGATCGTCGCATCATCGCTGCGAGCTCGTGCAAACTTCATTGGAACCAACTGTTGCTTATGCGGTCGTTGGAGTACCTGACTTGCTTTTAGTTTCACTGTAAGTAGGTATTCAGTAGGTTACGCTAAACATTTGACGTCGGGCAAGCACCCGAGACTCTTGATTTGTTTTCACTTGTAAATTACATTAGCAAAAGTAAAGAATTAAGTGGCGGTTACCTTTGGGAAATTGCAAATCCGCGGCATCTTCATCCACCATATCAACTGGATTCATAAACGACATGGTAGCAATTTGAAATTCACAAAACTGTTCACGTAAATTAAATTGTTTTCTTTTGCGATGCCGCCTTTTAATATATTTTTTTATGATAATAGAGGTGGTGAGTCGATAGCGCTATCGATATATCGATAATAATAGTAAATAAATAAATAGGATTAGAGAAAAAATACACGATATATATATACATATTATACTAAATAATAATTTTTATATTATTCTTGGTGAAAAATGTCCGTTTTGTAAAATATACCACAAATTGTATAAATATCTTTACAACCATTACAGTTCTGTGTTGCAAAATACTGTCGAATACTTGTGACTAATTTAGTTTGAGTGGTTAACAACACTGTTAGACGAAAGCGGCATGAGGGCTCGCAAGTTTGTATAAATTCGATTGCAAAGACTTGGTACTAACTTAAACTGAAATAAAGTGATGAATAATATTGAGACCGCGCAGCCGATCGACGATCTTGCAGAGAAGCTACCAAAATACTGCGATTACTATAAGCATTTACTAGTCGAAGAGTTGGTGCTTGAGTCTGATTGCAGGCAGTTGCATTATGGAAAATGCGCGGTTATAGGGAGATTGTGTGCGATTCCTGACTATTTTAAGCTGGAAAACGTAACCGTGCCGCACCTGCCGAGGTAAGTAACCAACTCTCGGCATCAGCATCACGTTCTTTATTTGTTGCCGCACTTAGCGACTGCAAACTCCCCACGGGAGCGCTGTCCCTGCTGCTGCTAAATTTCACCTACGGATCATCTGGCGACGCAAGTCTGGCACATGGTAGTTACTGCATTGTGCGCGGCGAGGTTGTGCTGTATAATATACAACAGCCAAACTGTGCAGCCTTAACAATACGGGGTTTGCATGAGCATTTACTGCTACTGGGAGACAACGACGAAGCACGTGACAAGTATCTTGAGTGGATTCAGAAGACGCATAAACCAGCAATAGATGTCTGGCACACCCAACGCATTGAGCAGGCCGAGGAGTTGATTCAAAGTCGTTTAGAGATTCGGGTGCTGTGCCAGAGCTAAAGGAGATGAATGCCCATTATGTGAGCACTTCACGAAGCAATCCTTTGTTTTACATATTCTCCCAGCTATATGACCAAACGGCAAGCATAAACAGTGAGCAGCAGTGGGAGCAGTGTAAAGAAGCGGCTTGGCTGGAGTTTTGGCAACGTGAGGGACACGAGCAGCTTGAGCAGAAGTGGCACAAACTACATCCCGATTATACGCAGGAGATCGACGTCGCCACGAGTGAGCAGCAGGAGAATTGGGAGACGCTGTGGCAAGAACATGTGAGCCAGCTTAGCGCACATTTCTGGCACATTTTTACTTGTGCCTTTCAAAACTATGAAAACGATCTAACTAATGGACTGCGTAAGCTTGACGAGGTCGTGGACGTGAATGAAGATTTCGCAGATTTGAATATCACTCAAGAGATTGACAGTGCGGAGAGTTCGGAAAGTAACGACGACGGTGAATCTTATTTGACTGCTAACGACGATCCAGATGTTTGTGACGAAGAGCAGCAGCTAAGATTGTTGGGATTACCCACATCCTTTGGCACTCAATTGGCCCAAAAGAAGCGCAAAGCAAGACCTCAGCTGGTGAGCGAATCTGACAGTGATTGCGATTTAAATCAATTCATAATGCCGAAGGACGAGGTGTTGCACACGGTGCAGTCGGGAAGCATCAAAAAAAAAAAAAAGCGTCAAAAAAAGACGAAAATCCCAGAAAGCCTCAGAAATAATAATGCTATGCTTAAGTACTGGTTTAAACGTTTTTCGCTGTTTTCCCTCTTTGATCGCGGCATTCGCTTGGATGACGAGAGCTGGTTTTCTGTCACCCCCGAGAAGATTGCCAAGCAGATTGCGCTTCGACTCTCCTGCGATATCGTCGTGGATGCGTTTTGTGGCTGTGGCGGCAATGCCATACAGTTCGCGAAAACCTGTCGTCGGGTGATTGCCGTTGACATTGATGCCAACAAATTGGCAATGGCTAAGCACAATGCAGCCATCTACGGAGTGGCCGATAAAATCGAGTTTATACACGCCGATTTTCTGCAATTTGCAAGTAGCACTCGCTTGCGTGCCGATGTTGTATTCCTCAGTCCACCTTGGGGCGGGCCAAATTATCAAAAGAGCGTATTCAATATTGAGGAGCATCTGCTACCAGTGGGCGCCACGCAGCTGATGCAATACGCAAGGCGCCTCTCGAATAACATTGGAATCTATTTGCCTCGCAGCTCGAGCATTAATCAGGTGGTTGCCCTCTCAAAGGTGGGTCAGCAGTGTGAAGTGGAGCACAGCTACTTGGATACGCGTTTGGTTGCCATAACGGCCTACTTTGGCGACGTGATAAAGACCCAACAGCAGCCCCAACAAGATGATGAAGATCAGTGACGAGTCCGCAGTTTTATTTAGTTAGTAAGCTGTAAAAAAATGGTAGTGAAATTCTAATGCTCAGTTGACATTGATTTAATTGTGTACATAAACATGTATATAAAATATTCGCGGATAACTGCAGATGTGAATTGGTACTGTTGAATACATAATTGCAACGCATAACTTGAAATTACCTAATATAAATTTCAATTTGGCTGTGGAACAATCTAGCAGTTAGTTTTATTAATTCAATGTGTATCTTTTAATAATAAATAAAATCAGTTTACAATTACCTATAGGAAGTACCTGTCACGATCAGTTGGGCCAAATTATATTTTTATTTCGCTTTTAATAAAACTAATCATAACGAACAGTTACTAAATATTCAAGAAATCGAGCCATCGTTTTTATTTAAGATCTAATTTAATTGTAATCGGGTTGCAAGTGTTTTGCAACTTTAATCTATTAATAATATTGTCACCATTAATCACAAAATTCATTAAGGTTTCAAGAAGAAGTTCATAAAAAGCGAAGCACGTGGGTTTTATACTCACAAGCATTTTGTAATACTACATTGTAATTGAAATGTAAATAAATACGCTGTTTTATTTTATAAATTTGAGTTTCTTGCCTTATGCATTCACGCATGAGCATCAGCTTAGCTATTAAAACCCTCGTTAATTTTGTTTAGCAACTTTTCGTCGAAGTTGCAAGTGCATTGAGAACAACTTGACCAATAAACAAAGTCTGACTTCTATGCTTAATCTCTATCGCTGCGCTGTGTTGTGCTGTGATGTTGCTTCATTGGACGTGCACAAGAGTTGCCAAGACAGCAGCCAAAGCGGAAGCACTTTATCCAATTTAGAGAGCTTAAAATGCTGCTATAACATGTGAGTGTGCGGTCTGTCTATAGTCTGTGGCGAGTTGGCACTGACCGATGGTCATAACCGGAATACTTGCCATGCAGCTGCATCCCCTGCCAAGCTGCTGTTGGCCACATTGCGACATTTAATTAAAAAGCAAACGAAACAAAACGGAACGCTCGCCAATTTTTAAGAACTTTGTAAAACAACTCTAAGCTTTCGGTAACCAAGCGGGGGCAATTAACATGTCCATGTCACAAAAGTTACCCATAAATTCCAGCGTGGACGTGATAACAACAGTGCCAACAACGACAGGAGCAACCCTTTTCGTTGTTAACAACATACTTAGGACTGCTCGGCTGAATGGGTTGGTCTTCTCTGCGAGGGGTGTGAGGTGGCTGCGGGGGCTGTTGTATTTGCGGAATTTCTGGTTGCTGCTAACTGGCAATTGGCATCTCGTTTTGCCTTCGTCTCTTCATGTTGCTGTTGTTGCTGCTGTCTTTGGGTATGTTGTGTTTTGATTGCAAGTATTTTTGGAACAACTGTCTAATTAGTTTGATTAACTTGTTAACTAAAGTGGCTGACATTTTAAACGTTTCTTTTACAGGGATTTATGGCAGCGATTGGCTGTTGGCAGACTTCAGGTAATTGCTTCTACGGCCCATAAATATATGCAACATTTGCATGAATATTGAAATTACCTTCGAAAAAGCTATGCGATTGCATGCATTGCAACGACTTAATTAAAATAATATATAGTTTATTTTGTCGAAGAATTTGCCAATGTGCTAATTAGGAATTTTCGAGGTTGCTCATAGCCACAGTTGAAAACTTTTAAGAAGTTTGGCCGTCGTTTCCATGAACGAGATCTAAAACAAACGATCGTTAAGGTTTGGATTCCAGCTTTAATTATAGAGGATTGTATCTTTCTTACTGTGCTCTCTGGATCAGCTTTCGTCTAGATTCCAACAACCATTTCCTACGTAAGCAAGGTGGAGGATGACCAAGGATAGGTTGACTGTAGTGAGAGGCTGCAGATTAATGTGTAGCCTCCATTAAACTAATACTGGTGTATGAACAAGATGAGAGTGTTTCTCGCTCTCATCTGACAAGCCGGGTATGTAAAAAGGTGGATGGGTGTTTGATATGCGGATACCATATTTTTGTGCCACAAGTTATGGGTAAGTCAAGATTCTGTATCGTGATAAGCTTGGAACCTAATGTTCTCTTTCTCTTTCGTTAAAGCTTCCCCTCTCGGATTCTAAGTGAAAAGAGGCTATGGGTAAGTCAAGATTCTGTATTGTAATAAGCGTGGGACTTAATGTTCTCTTTCTTTTTCGTTACAGCTTCCCCTGTCGTGAAAAGCCGAGATTGTATGTGGAAAGGTGTCGGGGTCTTTTATTTGCGGATACCATCTATTTGTTTCTTTGGCTATAGGTAAGTCAAGATTCTGTATCGAGATAAGCGTGGGACCTAATGTTCTCTTTCTTTCTCGTTACAGGTTTCCATCTAGCCAAGAGCCGGGATTGTAAGTGGAAAGGAGTCTGAGTGTTTTATATGCGGATACCATCTCTTTGCGCCATAGGCAATGGGTTAGTCTAGATTATGTATCGTGATAACCATGGGACCTAATATACCCTATCTCTTTCGATACAGCTTTTCCTCTCGTTACAGAAACAAGGATCTCACCGTACCAGGGAAGAAAAAGCGCCAATGAAAGAAAAGTAATTATTTTATATATATTTAAAAATAATAGTTAAAGTAATTATTGTATATATTTAAATAATAATAATTAAAGTAATTAATTTAGTCTCTACTGTATTACAAATTTAGCATTTACTTTTGGGCTAGAAATTTTAGGGAATAAATAGTTTTAGAATACAAATACTGTCAATATGAATGAAATGGTCATTATCCATACTCTTTCTTATTTAATTTATTCTTAACTTTACATATATTTCTGAAATTATACGTATATTATATAAATAACATGTTATGTATTTCAGATTTATTACTATTGGTACAATTCTATATATTGAGAACAAACAAAACATCGAGATTTATTTTTTTTGAGTGAAAAGTTAAATAATTTGCGGAGTCAGATTCATTTTGCTGCATCGTAAATCAGCTGGGAGTAATAGCCTTTGTTTGTTCTGGCTGCCAGCACGCCTAATTAGCTCCGCCTGGGAACTGGACTGCACCTGCAAAATCGCATTTTCCGCTGCCTGTTGACGAGCAGAGCAAGGACTTCTTCCTCCCGACTGGCTTAACGGCGTAATCGCATTTGGCATTGTCAAAACTTGCAGCACAAATAAACCACCCCACTATTTTGGTTTGGGCAACGGCTAAGCCATCCTCATCCTCATCCCCATCCCCCGTTCTCATCAGTGGCACCGTCGTCGTCGTTGTTATTGTCAAGTGGCACAAATTGCAGATCAAACATGCAGTCAATGTTGCAGTTGTGCGTGCCGCTGGGCGGGGTGACCATTTGTCAAGAACGTTGACAATATTACGTTAAAATTAAATAGCGTTAATAAAAGGGTGACTTAATTTGTTTTTCCCCGGCAGACGCCACCACTCACGATTACGGCCGAGATGAGCTGTGAACACGTGCTTGCTTTCCAATAAAATACGAGAGCTCGCCTATCTGCTCATTGTGCTCAGTGCCCAGACAAGAACAACATCGTAAGTCGCCAGTTTTTATAAAGCGGCGGCCTTGCTTGTTATTGAAATTTGTTGTCAACCCCTCAGCTCAGCAATATGCGGCGGCTGTAAAACGGCAATTACGCGTGGCTAATAACGGGACCAGGCCCTATACGCAAATATTGCCAAGATTTAAGTAGCCGATAATGCCGAAATTGACGCGTGACGCAATTCGTTTGTCTTTTAATAACAATTTTCACAAAATATACTTTTTATTACAACCAGATGCTGAAGAGTTGCTCCATAGAAACCAATTAATGGAATATGAGATCAAAGCTATTAAGTGCTTAACTTATATGCTGTATACTTATGATTAAAATAATAGCATTATAATTTATTTAATAATGTAGAAGGTGTAATAAATAAGCAGATATAGGACTGATTATTATTCTATTAATGATATATTCCAATTTTTGCATACATTGCGTACTTCGGATGTATTTATTGCAGTTTTATAACACTCTTGATTAAAAGTGAAGTGAAGAAAATGCTATTAATATTCAAACTAATTTAATGGGTAATCTGATGGATTAAAATGTTTCTTTGGAGATGTTTTTAGCTGCAGCTTTTTAATAGTAATTGTCAACTTAAATTGTCAACCAGATATGTGTATGAATTGGATTTAAAGTTCAGTTTGAAAATGGAAAAAGCATTCGCCACAATGTGTGGATAATGAAAGTGATAGCGCTGTTTGTTTGAGGACACTAGTAAGCAATTTATCGTTGATAGCCTGACTCTTACAGTTTTCCGCTTACCTTTATGTGTCGTCCACTTCTAGCACTTCGAAGTAAATGTGCGAGAGCGGAGAGCTTGTCAAGATAATAAGTAGCTGTGTTATTGTTGACGCAAACAAAGTGGACACGCATTTGGCTTATTGATTAAGCGTTATTCATGGCCGAGGCATTAAAATTAATAAATGTTGCCAATGTCAGCACAGAATCACATCAAGAACAAGAGCAAGAATAACAACCAGTTACTGGCACTTGTGTGTGTGTAAGGATATGTGGTAGACACCAGCAATAACAACCACAACTACAATAATAACAATAACAATAACAACATTGTCCCCGGGCAATAAAAAATGCCAAGTATCGCACAAAATAAGAGCAATAATATTTAATAAATGTGCACACACACATACACACACATACACGTACGAGCGATGCCGAGGAGTATACGTGTAGAGAGCATACAATATGTTTTTATTTTGGTGGTTGAATGCGAAAACCATAAATAAATATACACAGCCAGAGACACACACACACACAAGCTCTCATACAGAGGAGCGCATAAAAAGATTAAAACGTGTTGGCATCTCCGTCTCCCTGTATAGGTAGGCAGCATTTCTGTATACGCGCAGCTGTGTGTGTGTGAGTGAGTGAGTGTTGTGTATGTGTGTGTGCCATGCCTTTTTGGTTGAATGCTTGAGCAAGGCGGGCAGGCGAACCGACTGGCTGGCTGGCTGGCAGGCAAGCAGGCAGGCAGGAGGATGAGCTGCTGGGTGGCCAGCTAACTTCGCCCTCCCCTTGCAGCCGCCCCGTCAACCCTCGGGGCGCTCCGACATCATTCTTCATGGCATTTCGGTGAAAAAGAATGCTTTTGATCTTCACAAGCGAATGATTTTTAATATGACTTTTTGCTGATGATGATGACGTCGCGCGGCGGGGCGCGGTGGTGCCGCTGTTGCTTTTGGCTTCAAAAAATATGTTTACAACACACTACATGTATATACGCACACAGATATGCTGCACATAAATACATTGAAGCGCATACATGAAGTAATTGGACAGTCAATCAGTTCATTTTGTTGCAGGTGACGCACAAAAGTATGCTACGTTTCTTGTTTTCTTCGCTGCAAAAAATACTTATTAAGCTCAATTAAACGCCAATGTAATGCAGTTTACAGCAGCCACACATACACAAACGAATACAAACGCACACATTCCCACACGCACTCACCAACACACTCTCGCACACAGTTGCGAATCGCAGCGCCTAAAATTAGGCTAACTCAAAGAGCCTCATTTACGCTCCGAGGCATTGGATGAGCTTCATTGGGGTATGGGGTGGTTTTGAGGCTTGGATAGTTGGGCGGGTGGGTGGTCGACGTCACCGCACTGGCATAATGATGGTAATTTGTTGGTTTGGCCAAAAGAGCAAACGGCATCCTTGGAATTTCAATTAATTTCCATAATTTCCAACGCTTTATGAACGAACAAAAGCAAAGCAAACGCGTCGCGATTACGAGGGTGTTTTTTTGCTGAGCCCACAAGAAACACGAGACAGCGCGCGAGGCCGAGAAAGAGACGAGTCCTACCCGGATGTACAATGCTTTGCCAATGTTTTTCCGTTTTTCTTGCTGTCCGTCTCAGTCTCTGTGCGCTCACATTCCTTAAGACTAATGCCTGACTAGCTCGAAAGGTAAACGGTTTTTATACAAATTATTAAAAGAAATAGTAGTACTTTATGTGGATTATCTGCAAATAATATAGTTTGACCTGATTGTCCTAGTAGCTAGCAAATTTCTCATTTAGCTGCCCCTATTTTAGAATTAATATTTAAATGTCTAAATTGTGGCACATCACATTTAAATTCTAAAACATATTATATGAAAAGAAAATAAGAAATTTTAACTAAATTGTTAGTAGAATTAAGGTATTAACGATAATATATACGATATGTACATAAAAACCCCCTATTTATAATAAGAATTAAGAAAACCATAATTCAATATATATTCTCCCAATAGCACACTCATTTTCAATTTCGCTAATTTACTCTTCCAATTATTGTTATTTTTTCTCTTAAGTTTACAATAATATATATTTTCCTTATCACCTTTTTCGAATTTATAAAAGTAATTGTCACAAATAATAATAATTTTAAGGGAGTAGCTGAATAAATTAATCTAATTAGCT
Organism: Drosophila rubida; assembly: GCA_035046165.1. Lineage (NCBI taxonomy): Eukaryota > Metazoa > Arthropoda > Insecta > Diptera > Drosophilidae > Drosophila > Drosophila rubida. The sequence goes on along the minus strand of JAWNOF010000012.1, from coordinate 14,273,972 downwards.
TACTTACATTTCCAAATTGAAATTAAAAATTTCTGTATTGTTAAAAGATTGAAGGACAGCTTAAATATTGGATTTATAGTTAAGAGTCTTGGATAATTGTTATCATTGTGTCCCATGTCATGTTTCAAAAGTGCTTTATAATCAGTTCAGACTTGATTTGCTGTGATTAATCAAAAGTTTGAAGTCTGCAGATGCAATCAAAACGTTGATGTGCAACAAAAGGCAACTGGAAATTTTAATTAAATATGGTGCGCAATATGCAATTAAAAACGCAGTTATTAGTGGCTAAAAACCAAATAAATTTCTAATTACAGCGACCAGTTGCAGTCAGCGGCAAGAACTTTGCCAATCGGAAATTTGGTAATTTGGGTAAAATTAATTTTTCACTTGCTGCACTTTTGGGCAGCCAATTGGCCTAGGTACCAAAAACTCATTTCGACAATGGCCGCAGTTGCAAATTGGAGTGGTTGCGGCAACTAACAACAGCAACAGCAGCGGCAGGAGCAGGAACAACAACTACAATAACTGCAGGACTAATGGCAATAATAACAGCGGCTGCATTGGCCAAAAACACGATTTAATTAAAAAGTCAAAATGGGCGCTGAGTAGCTGCTTTGTATCGCATTGCGTTGTGTTGTGTGTATTTTGGCGAGTTGAGAAATTTCTAAATTGCGCTCATTATACTGGTTTTGATTTTTGAGTGCCCGATGAGATGTGATGCGATGCGATGCGATGAGATGGGATACTAATTAATTTTTGGACTGTGCATTTATTGAAAAATGTGCGCATAAAACACAGCAGACGAAATGCTTTGTCAGCCATAAAATAAAATGTTTGCCGTACTCGTAATTGGCCATAGGGAAATGACCGAAATAAAAACAGATTTAACGGCATTTATTTCGGCCCAAAAAGCCATAAAAGGCATTCTATAAAAATACATGAAAGTGAAAAAAACAATAACAACGCCAAAAATAAAAAGCAAACTGGAGAAAAAAAACATCGACATTATAAACAACATTATTAAAAACATGCCGCAAATGTTTTGCTGCGCTCAAATTTTTGAGTCCATTTTGTTGTCGGCGTCCAGTGGGTGGCGAACAGCATACGGCTGAGGGTGGTTGGTTCATGTGCATTGCTGGAGCTTTACTAAGGACATTATGATGTTCAGCCTGGCAAATGAATAATGCTGTCTCGCTTGCCCATCAACAGGCTAATGAAATTCAACGCTGCGGCACGTATGAGCAAGCAAGACGGACGACAGAGAGTGAGATGAAAGCGGATGTAGTAAGTATGTATGTGTGTTCGTGCAACGTCTATTAACATTGTGTGTGCCCGAGTGCTGCGTGGCATGCAACAACACACTGCAGCTCAATAATAATAAAAATATTTTCATTAAATGAGGAGCCCTGTTTGAAGTTCAAGTAGCCCGACAAGCTCTATTCCCTTGAGTTCGGATGCGACAAGTGTGGAAAGTGAGAAGAATATTCTACTAGTTTTAATGGTTAGAAAATGCGAAAGTTGCTACAACAATAATATCCTAATTTAACTTTCAGTAGAAGTGCAAATTGCACACTGCCCCAAAAAGTAGGCAATACTTATTTGAATCGCTCTTCATTGGCTGCCTAATGAAAGTCGCGATGCAGCCCTGGTCGTAATAAGGGCAATTTAATTTGTGTACGCAAAGTCTTCTCCCGCTCCAGTTCCACGGCGTTTACGTAATAATTCATAATGAAAAAACTTTTGCCTGCTTGAAAGTTTGCTTGCCCTTTTTTCGCTCCTTTTTGCGTTTATTTATTTTGTATATGATTATTTTTATTTGTAAATAAATAAATATTATGGCTGCCGCAGCAGCACGAACAACATCATTATCGTCATTACGATGAGCCACCGCCCCCGCACACCCTGCCAGCGCCCCCGTCTCCGCAAACGGCGAAGTTTATCAAAGGCCAAGCAACAATGGCGACGACAGCGACTGCGGCTGCGACGCCTCCTCGTCCCAGCAGACCTCCCAGCATGGATGCACGGACACATGCGCAGAAGCCGAGATCTCACACACACACACACGCGTGCACACGAACGTACGCACACACACATGGGCCACTTGTAACGTGTGGAATTTTTTGTACCCTTAACTCGCTCAGCGCAAGCAATGCAAAAAATATTAAAATTGTGGTAAATAAACAAAATTTGAGATAATATACATACACACACATACACATATATACGAAATACATGCGCCATTTACTACACACACACATACACACACAAGCGCGCAGGCTGCGCTGTACACGTACATATACATGTGTATGTATTAAGCTCTCGTGTCGCTCTCGTTCTCGTTCAGGTTCACGTTCTCGCTCCGCAGCAGCCGAAATTTTTCTCTCTCCCTCGGCTGGGTGCCATTTGCCCATTTGCTCCATGCCAGGCGTCTGCCCAATTCTTGTGGGTACATTAGCACTAATGATGATTGAAACGACAAACGTGTCGCCTCATCCTCAACTCAAGCCTCATTCTCAGCTTCAGCTTGCTCGAGAGAGCCGAGGAAGACGAAATACGAGCGCGCCTTCTTCGGCTCGGCAAATGCCTGGCTTTGATTTAAAATGTTGTATCATGCTGCGGATTTAAAGTTCATCGAGCGACGAACTGCGAGTAAAATCGCTCGCTCGTCTCAGCCACGTCTCACCAAGCACTTGGTATTTCATTTTCCGTTTCTCTGGTTCGTGGCGTTTTCCTCTTTTTTCTGGCTTTTGCATTGATTCACTTTGATGGGCGCTAATTGGGGTTTCTCTCGTGATAATGATGGTTGGTATTTCGAGTAGTTTATCAAGTGGTAAATTTAAGACGACGTTCGCTTTAAGAAAGAGTTGCAGAGAGCTTTCCAGAGCTACGTATAAGACAAGTTTGTACTTTAGTATCTCACTGATTTGCTCATAAATTTGTTTCTTTGCCGCAGGATACACATAGTTAATTTGTTAATCCATCATCTATAGAATCTTAGCCGCAATTGTTTATAGCCATTGTATATTGTTGGCATACTATATTGCCGAATTAATTAGTTGGCTTTCCAGTCATGCCCCCACAAATTACTATAAATAACGCTGCGCCATATTGTTTTTGCCTTCGTTATCCTGGCGCCGCCCTCTCGACTCATCCATTCCACCCGACCAGCCAGCCAGCCACTCACCCGCCCAGCAACCAGCCAATTATCCATTTATTTAATAATTTCAATAACTTTTCATACACTCGCGTCGTATGCGGCACAAATGAGCACAACGCAGCACAAGCAGAGGGATGGATGGGTGGGCGAGTGGTTGCTGCGATAGGTGGGCGGTTCGTTGGCTGGGTGCTTGCGTTTTTATGTAACTGCTGGTGGTTGCTCCTGACAATCTGAATGATGATGATGTTACGCAGCAGCAACTGCTGCTGCTGGCGTCGCTGTCGCTGTCGCAGTCGCTGTCGCTGTCGCTGTCGCAGTCGCTGCGGCCGTCGTCGTTGTGTAAATCCCGGAAAAAAGCAGACACTGGCTTGACGTGAACCGCATCCCACAAGAGCATGAGAAAAATCACAACACCAATATTACACACACACACACACGTACACAGACACAATCGCACGCACGCTGGCAGAGGCAAAGCTGCGCTGCTGCGACGTCGACGTTTGATTGTTGCTGCTGCAGACATTGTAAAAATTTTACGGCCAGCAACTTTTGAATTCAGTTGAGTTTGCAACACGTTCACGTTCGCATGCAAGCAGCCAAACGAGGCTCACATTCTCCGATTACCCGGTTATCCATCCGCATATCCTCCGACATCAACTGCACTTCTCGAAACGCGCGCAATTGTAGGCAACAGTTCATTCGCCGTCGGCTAATTTCGCAGTTCCCAGTGGCCAAGTGAATCAATGCAATGCAAACGACAATATCTGTAAAATACTAAACATATGCATTTCGGAGTTTGCCCCTCCTCTGGATTATACCTTTGTCTGCAGAAATCAACGAGAGTTCCAACGAGGAACTTCAAGGTTTGTGCTTTATACAATCTACATCTTATTGAATTATGTGCTTTAACTTTTCCCCACTTGAAACGACGGCATATAAGATAACTTTCAAATAGAATTTAGATTAGAGCAATAGGACTTGTTATAGAATTAGTGTCTCAGTTTTTAACTAGCCAAAACCTTATTGAAATATTATATAAAATCTACAATTATTGAAATCTACAATATATGTAAAAAAGAATTTAGATATTATTTCTTCATATAGTCTATAGAAAGCGGTTTAGTTTATTAGCTATATTGACTCAAATTAAAGTTGTAATAATATTGTGATTATGGCAAATAATCCTGACATAGAATTCTAATAATATTGTATTTATTGATAGGTAATAATATTGTATTTATTAATATGGTCTTAAGATAGAATTCTACGTTTGGTATAACATCAATTTTCTAAAAAAACAATGCTTAAATTTAAATATAACATATATTAGCGACAATTTATGTTGGTGAACAATTAATTATTATTTCGTTAAATGCAATAAATTTATATTTACTGCGACTGCGAATGCTTTGGAAATTAAACGAATGTTATGCATATTCGATTTTCCCTTTTGAGGGATTAAAATAGCAGCTGTTCACAGATTACAGTTAAGTTGATAATTGAGTTAATTAAATTAAACTGTAGGCAAAGACATATTTGACATTTGCTTGTATATGCAACTGCTACTGTAGTTGTGAATTTAACTATTTTCACTTAAGCCTGTCACGATATAATTTGAATAATTCGGAGACGCTCCCATTAGCAGTCATTTATCTGCAGCTGCATACTTATGCTGAGAGGCAAACAACAGTTATTTGTGGACATGCCCACAAGTCTGTAATCTTAATGAACCTAATTTATTTGATACCAAACTCTGCACACACAACTTGGCCGCATTTACAATCACTTCAATATATATACATACATATATGTGTACAGTATAAGTATAGCAATGTAGCTGAAAGACATTGTGTGGCTATCAAATGGATATTTTACGCACCTGGGCACCAGCAACATGAGGTGGTAGCAACAATGAGACAAAGTCTCAATTAGGCTATCAAATGGCCAGTGACAACGACAGCAGCAAACGAGCAGGACAGGTAGAGAGACAACGAAAGAGAGTGAGAGAGAAAGAGAGAGAGGGAGGTGCAGTTAGTGAAGAAAAGCAGTGCAATTAAGTGCATAAATGAATGCAGTCACTCACCATGCGACTGCATGTCTCCCATGTGCGGCACAGTCTGCGGTCACTTGCAGCAGCAGCAGTTGTAGTTGCATTTGCATTCGCCTGCCTCAACCTGTTGGTGCTGGCCACCAGCGTTCATTATGTGATGGCAGGGTCAATTGTTTGGCCAAGCCACACACACTATATATAGTGTGGACTCTAGGCCCTCGCCCTCCAATTGGGATCGCCTTAAGGGGCTCTCGGATTACACGCGCTGCCGCCACGGCTGGTCGAGTGCCACTTAATTGTGGCTATAATCAGATCACACACACAATGGCCAGAGCAGTCGTTGACACCTGGACGACGGCAGCAGATGGCAGCAGATGGAAGTGGATGTGAGACATGGTTTAAACATTTCGCTTGCGTTTTTCAGGCGACCAACAACAAGTGGAGACAAGTGCGTTTTGGAGTCGACGTAGCGGGAATTGTGGCAAATACTAAGCATGTTGCAGAATCCTTCCAAATATCACGCAAATCCTTTGTCACACTTTCTGGCATTGCATAACACACAAGCCAGCGCTGTGGCACACACACACGCACACACACTGGGCCACCATGCAGGACATGGACAGTTGCAACCGCATCATTCACTGCCCACGGCTGCTTTGGCTGCGGCGGCAGCGGCAGCTGCAGTGACGGCGGCGGGTCAAAGTTCGTACCAAATGGAGCTGCAATCACAGCAACAGCAACAGCAGCAGCAGCAGCAACTTCCCATTGGCCTCCCACCAGCAGCCACACAAGCACAGTCGCAGTCGCAGACACAGACACAGACACAGTCGCCGTCACAATCGCACACACACCCCCAGCAACAACAACAGCAGAGGGAGCAACTGGCGACTGCGACGTCGCACGCGCAGCTCATTGAGGCCGCCGCGGCGCATACCTCCCTCGACGTGGGCAAATCGTTTACAATAGCCGCCATTTTGGGTCTCCAGCAGCAACAGCAACAGCAGCAGCAGCAGCAGCAGCAACAGAGCAAGGAGTATAATAATGCCATTAATTTGTCTCTCAATGGCGGCAGCTCAGCGGACGCCGCTGACCACGACAACAACAACAGCAAGTGCTACAGCAACAACAACAACAACAACAGTAGCAGCAACAACTACGGCAACAACAACAACAGCCAAAGTGTAAATAACTTCAATTGTGATAGCAACGGCAGTCGTTACCTGCCCACAGTGCAGCATCCTCATCCTCATTCTCATCCACACTCACATGCCCACTCCCAGCAGCGGGCCAATTTCGCAGCTGCCGCCGCCGTCGCCGCCGCTGCTGTTGTGGGTGGTGCTCCGTCGGCCCTGCAGAGTCTGCAGCAACTGCATCAGCATCACGCACAGCAGGCGTCGCTGAGTTTTCAGCGGGACAAGCTCAAGTCGGGTAAGTCGATAACGACACTACTAAATCAAAGAGCACAAACTTGATCAGGAATTTCATAAGAATTTTTATTTAGTTGGTTACAATAAATGTGAAATTTGTTTACTTAAATCAACGAGAACATTTATACAATAATTAGAAAAGTATTTGAATTCTTTAGATATTAGAAAGCATTCTTGAAATTATAGCAAATAAATTACGATAGGAATATTGTGTAGAAATAATTTGGATATATTTAAGAATTCATTTTAATTACTTCCCCAACTTAACACACACTAATATCTATTGCAAGCACATCAATTTATTTACATTCCTTAGATTGAAAGCACTAAAAGAGATGTGAGCAAATTTAATCACTCATACGTAAAGCGTAGCAGAAGGGAAGAACAGTACTTTACTTTTGAGAGAACAGGACCGATCCCCATATCAGCCTACTGCAATTCCCAAAAGATTAAAGTTAGTTCGTATTAAGCCTAACTTAATTACAAACATTTTTAATTCTTTTTTTTTTTTTGTTATTTTTGTTTTTTTTTTTTTTTAAGAACTAGAGAAATTAAAAACTTAATAACAGTACTCGCGTTGTCCCAAGTCCGGTCAAGAGGGTATTCCCTTAATAGGGTATTCCCTTAATGACACAAAATATACAAAAAGGACACAAAAAGTGTTCGCCAAGGGAAGTTTCACTGTAGCGTACTGGTTTACTGTACAGCTATACTTTATTAACCACTTACTTTATTTTTTCTTCTCCCCCACAGATTCGCACAAGAAGAGCGCGCTGAAGAACAAACGCGTTCGCACCATCTTTACGCCGGAGCAACTGGAATGCTTGGAAGCGGAATTCGAGCGACAGCAGTACATGGTGGGGCCGGAGCGTCTTTATCTGGCACACACGCTTAAGCTGACGGAGGCGCAGGTGAAGGTCTGGTTTCAGAATCGTCGCATCAAATGGCGCAAGCACCACTTGGAGCTGACTCAACAGCGTCTGGCATTGATCAGGCAAACTCAGTTGCCCGCAGGATCAGCAGCTGCCGCAGCTGTTGCGGCCGTCGCATCATCTACGACCACATCAGCCGAGCTGCCCTTGAATGCCGCCTGCAGTACTGCATCGCCCAGTTTGTTAGAGGACGATAATGAGGATAGCAAGCACTCGCTTTCGCTGCCACTGCGTCCATTGAGTCGCGCTGCCTCCGAATCGGATTTATCCATATGCAATGACTCGCTTGATCTGGACGGCGACAGTCTGATGGACGGCAGTGAAGAGGCATAAGCCCTCGAATGATGTTGCCACACAGCTCTTGTAAATATAGTCGAATAAATATGTATATTATGCTAATCGTAAACTCTTGAGAAACATGTACAATAATATTATAGCGTGATTGATTTTAATGCTTAGCGTTACAAAATTATATACCTACACTACACAAATACTTATAGTGATTATCACACACACACATCTAATATTCCACTGAAGATCTACGGTTTGGCCGTCGCCACGGATCGGTCGTAGCACGACAGGTGCACTATCTGGCCATTTGGATAGCGCACAAAGGCGGTCTGATTCACAAAGCGTTTCTTGCACTCTGGGCACAAAGTGGTATCGTTCAGCTCGAAGCTCTTTTTCTTCTCCTTGTCAATTTCGGTTTGGAGTCGCGATGCCTCCGCTCGTAACAGTCCTATCATAATTTGACGCTCATGCTTCTCGGCTATCTGAGTGCGTATCACCGTTTCCAAATAAAACTTTAACTCGCTCGAGTCCATATCGTCTGGCATGTACTGCAATTGAATCAAATTTGGGTTAACAATATAATGTGTAGTTTATTTGGTATGTTTGTACTTACTTCCAATATCTTTACTGGTTCAACTTTTACCGTGTAGATATTGAGCAACTCTAAGGCCACTTTGATGTTCGGTTTGACGAAATCGGGATGCATGGGAACATCCTCGAAAGGTTGCACAGGCCTGAGTATGGTTGCTAGTAAAATATCGAAGACATCTTTATCCTGCTCGTAGTTGGCTTCCGCATAGGCTCTGGCCCTCGGCAAATCGCCCAGCACCAGGATATAGATGGCCATCACCTTGTCGTGCATTTTGAGGCGACCCAGAATCAAAGCGCGTTCCTCTAACAATACTGTGGTGGGAAAGTCTTGCAGCACGCGATCTGGAGAATAGTATTGGGATTCCTCTAGCATGTTAAGCAGTTTAGCGCGCATGGGTTGAAGGTCTGGTGTATCCTCTCTGCCATAAAGAAAAGAATTTGGATATTATATTAAAGACATGGATATTAAAGGCTGACTTACCCCCTAGCTTGTTGTGCTAGCAGTTGCTGTACTTGCTTACTATACTCCTTGATCAGTGCATTGTGGCGCAGTGTGTTCGTGTCCTGCCATTCGTGTATGATATGCTCCAAGTACGGTACAACCAGAGCCTTGTGCTTGCTAACTAGAAAGTCAAGCACTTTGGCTCGTGGCAGCGCCTCAACTGCGATTAGTTCATCAGTGAATATTTTAAGGCCTTCGTGCGGATCCTCAGTTAACACCCAGTCGGCGAATTCAAAGATCAGTGGCAGATTATCCGCACCCAATGACTGCAGATATCCTATAGATCGCTTCAGTCCCTGCAACACAGATCCTTCCACATTTGCCTGCTCCTTCAATAGAGTCAGCGCCTTCTTGTGTTTACCCTTGCCATCGTACAGTATAATCAACTCCGAGAGCTTATTGCACTTCTTCAACATTTTTTCAGACTCCTCGAGATGACATTGATTTAATCGCAAAAGTGGAGCAACCAGCGCGTCATTTGTCTGCAAATAGCACTTTAGCAACGTGGTATCTATAATCTCCAGCAGCGATTTGGAGCTGTTTTTGGTATCAAGCAGCTTGACAACCTCACGTTGTCGAGCTTGTGCTAGGAATTCAATTAAAGCCATGTAAGCATTTTCCAGATCATGATCCTCCAGCTTTGGCACGCTGGCTGTTGGCACGGCATCGTCTACGGTGTTCTTGGGTTCGGGCACAAGGCTAGGAAAGAGCCGAATAACATCGTAAGGATCGATAGCAGCCTTTTCAAACTCTTTCATGGCCGCCGAAAACTCTTTATTTGTAAATAGTTCCTTGGCATAGAGCATGTGAATCTGACGTCTGGTCTGCCCCTTAGCACTGGTTTCTTCCTCAGAGATATCCTTAAAGCATATTCATTAATTGCAAATCCAAAGTGTGGTCAAGTCAAACTCACCGTTAGTTCAATGGCTAATTGAAATTTCTTCTGTTGGAGCAATTCCTCTCGCTGCTTGGGGATGTCCACCATGCGAATGCACCACAATTCAGACGAAGCGGCGGCAAAAATGGTGCCCTTGTCTGAGCGCACGAGAAACTTGGTGTTCTTCAGCTCTGGCAGAGACTGTACCAAAGTCTCCTTGCCCACTAGGCTGCGAATCTCAATAGCGTTCTTAGTACGTCCAATGGCAAATGGTTCATCCCAAACTGCAGATGGCGGAAGTGATTGCTTATACTCAGTAGGCGAATTGCATATTTACCAAGTCCCAAGAGTGGATGTGTCCACATCGTTGGCGTTATCTTGTTGTTCATGCCACCGTCAACACTGCCTTCCTTGGTTTTGTATTGACTTGGATCGATGAGCATCAGGTAGTTGTCTTTGGATATGCCCAGCATATTGTTACGTATTAGGCAAATGTTGGGCTCTTGACTGATGGTGGAGGAAGTCAATATGAGTTTGTGCATCTTTGGAGGAGTACACGATATCTAAAAATAAGCATTCATGATTTAACAGAATCTGTAAACTTTCGAATTGTATCTGCATTAATATTTACATTGTATATGACGTATTCATCTTTGTAGCCCACGCATACAGCTTGATTTACCCAGCATATTGCCCTGGGAACATCAAGTAGGTCAATTGCTAGCTGCAGCGAATCGAGTTTATCCTTTTTCCAAAAGAAAAACACTACACGCCGCTTGATGGCACAGCCGATTCTTATAAACGTGGCCAATTCACCGGTTGTCGACTTTCGCGTGTCCACATCCATGGTAAACAGCGTGCATCCCTTTGTGTCTGCTGAGCTGTGCACGAATTCGAAGTTATTCTCAAGACGACTCATATCGCACACATGAATCATGCTGTCAGTTAGCACAAAGAGGAGATTTTCAGCAGCAACCACCTCCATTTGCGTTATTGGTTTTTTGCTAAAATTATTGTTAAACATTCGCATATCCACGCCCGTCTTTTCCTCCACCTTGTACATTATAAGCTGACCACTTCTGGTGCCCAAAATGACATGATTACCTAGTTCAATACAACCGGTAGAATAAAGTTAATACCAGGAAGTTATAATTTATTTGTATAGGTTTACCATAAGCTGCAATGGCTTCGATTTGAACACCCTGCTTAAGGATCGACTGAACACTGTAGGCCTTATGCATTTTGTGACATTTACATAAGGAAATCAGCACAACAAATTACAAATTGAGCTTACGAATTGTAAACCAAAATACACAAACAAGCTCAACCCAGCTTACTGAAACCAGCTGTTTTGAGGCCCACACACGACATGCGGGTCCAATTGAAAACATATGATATTAGTTGTAATAGTTATTTGCAGCAATAAATTTGATTTAAATAAACTAATCAATAGATGTAGAATATAAAATATGTAATCAAGTATCAGTAAAAACATAAATCTCAATTATTGTTTGTATTATTAAAAATTATATTTCAGCTGACCGTTATCAAAACATTGACATTTTACAACACTCTTATGGTGTTACCACCTTATTCGAATTAACATGACTAGCCGCATACGGCGCGCGATTTCTGAGCAAGTAAATCAATTAAAATTAATGTAATTCGTGTCATAATGATGTTTCCTTACAGTTACCACAACTTGAGAACATTTACCATGCGTTGGAGGTACCCGCCAAAAAGCAGCTAGCTGCTGCATCACGTCCATTACTGCAATGGACTTTACCGGCAACGGTTGCACAACACGAAAACCAATTGTTGGAATCTGTAAAAAGTCAGCAATTCGATGCCACATACATTGAGCAGGTGCGTGTGGTGCCTAGTGCAGGACGAGGTGCAGCCAAAGTGGAGTTTCAACTGCAGCCGGATGCATTTGCAACCCATCTTCTGCAGGCGGCAGACACAGCATCAGTGGCGCCATCTTGCGCTGCAGAGCATGTTGTTGTTGAGTTTAGCTCCCCAAACATTGCGAAACCATTTCATGTGGGACATCTGCGCTCTACCATCATAGGCAATGTGCTGGCCAATCTTCACCAGCATTTGGGTTATTCCACTACGCGTCTTAACTATCTCGGCGATTGGGGTACTCAATTTGGTTTACTGGCATTGGGTGTGCAACGGAAACAAGTTTCTGATGCTGAAATGCAAGCTGCTCCGATCGAAACTCTTTACAATGCGTACGTCGAGGCCAATAAGGCGGCCACGGATGATCCAACATTGGCCCAGCGAGCACGAGACTTATTTACTTCGCTGGAGGCAGGCACTGATGATACCATGACCGCCCAGTGGCAGCAGTATCGCCATTATACCATAAATGAGCTGACTGCCGTCTACGAACGGCTTGGAGTTCACTTTGATAGCTATGAATGGGAGTCGCAGTACTCACAGCGTGAGATCAGTGAAGTGCTGATACAACTACGCTCAGCTGGGCTGCTACACCGTGAACAGGATGGGCGTGAAGTTGTTGTTGTGGATCAGCGTCGAGTTCCTGTTATCAAAAGTGATGGCTCCACTTTATACCTGGCTCGCGACATTGCAGCGCTGTTGGAACGCCAGAGACGTCTTCAGTTTTCACGCATGTTTTACGTTGTGGATAATGGCCAGGCTGATCATTTCAATGCACTTTTTCAGACAGCTGCGGCCTTAGACAACAGATTGAATAATAAACTACAACATGTGAAATTCGGTCGTATTCATGGCATGAGCACACGCCAAGGCAAAGTGATCTTCCTGCGAGATGTGCTCAATGAGGCCCGGGAGGTGATGCGCGAGAAGCGAAACCACAGTGCAAGTGAGTGACAAGTTAATCCTTTTTCGCGTAGTAAACTTGATTTATTTGAATTTCAATATGTAGCCACTAAAGCTAATAGCTCTATGAATGACGAGCTCGTTTGTGATATTCTGGGCGTCTCTGCGGTCTTGGTGAACGTATTGAAACAGCGAAGGCAGCGAGATCACCAGTTTAGCTGGGATCAAGCACTGCAAGTGAACGGGGACACAGGCATCAAGCTACAGTACACACACTGCCGCTTGCACAGCCTTCTGGATAACTTTAAGCACATTCAGTTGGCGGACATTAAGCCGAGTTGGCAGCTTTTAACCCAAGAGCCATCGGATGCATTGGATGTGCTTTACGAGGTGGCACGCTTTGAGCAATGCGTGTGGCAGTCCAAGGAGCAGCTCGAAGCTTGTGTGCTGGTCAACTATTTGTTTGGCTTATGGTATGTGGAATCCTCGCAGCACATCCGTTATTAAGCTAACATTTCCTTCATTACGTTACAGCAATGCAACGAGTCGTGCGTTGAAGCGTCTGCCCGTGAAGCAGGAGAGATGCCCCCAGAAACAATCGCAACGTTTGCTGCTCTTCCATGCGGCCAAGCGCACGTTAAAGCGTGGGATGCAGCTGCTGGGCCTGAAGCCCTTAAACCAAATGTAGTTGATGCGCTTATCTTAATTTAACATAGTTTTTTATTGAACATTTGAAGAGTAGAAATGCCGTGCCGCTTTGTTCTTTGCCGCTTAGCGCTTCTTCCACGTGTACTTGCGACGTGCGCCTTCCTGTCCGAACTTCTTGCGTTCTCGCCGGCGGTAGTCACGTGTCAACAGACCGGCTGTAAAAAGCAAAATATAAATGTGAAATCAATTAGTGACAATGATGAGTTTTGGATCGCGAGAGCAACACTTACCCAAGCGCATTGACTCAATCATCTCTTGATCAACGAAGCTGCGCAAGCTCATTGCAATGCCCCAGCGAATGGCGCCCGCTTGACCGGATGGACCACCGCCCTCCACATTGGCCTCCACATCAACTTTGCCCAGCATGTCGCTAAAGTTCAGCGGGAAAAGTAACTGCAAAATACAAGTGCACAGTCGTTATGTTATCGTGTGTTTGATGTCAAGTTCAGAGCGGCTCGAGGCGGCCATTGTCTACATACAAATAAATATATATAGATAGATACATACACGTATATGTACTTAAGTTGATCAATGCATTGTATTTTCGTGTATGTAATGCAAAATTGAACTGCGGGAGTATTTCCTGCGCTACAATAGCAACAATAGATGTATAGAAATAATGGCAAAATCGTTAACCGAATTAAATGCCGTGTTAGCCACCGCTAGATGCAACATTTTGTTGCATACCAGCGTCGCAATTAAAAGCCTACGCGATTACCTGGTGTGATGTAAATACTACTAATGTCAAACTAAACAAAATATCAAGAAGAGAGGGAATTTAATTTAATAATCCCATACGAAGCTTCGCCAAACAATTGGCATGCCCCAGGCAACTTGTAATTAGCTCAGAACAAGGCGATAATTGCAAGCCTCAAGCCAAGCTGCGATTTGTTAATAGTAATAACATCACGTTTCCGGCACACGGAACATTTTTTTTATTTTTTATCACTGTTAACGGCTTCTTTTATTTTGATTGATTGTCTACCGCACCAATTTCAAATAACGCAACCAAATTAAAAACTGGCTAAAACAACTCAAAATTCATGAATAAGGAAGGTCAATTTTGCTGACCATTAACCCGTTTTACAAAGCACGCAAAATGAGTATTATACAACAGTATCCCATTACTTAAAGTAAATAATGTATATCTATAACTGACATACTTTTTGCAAATGGAATCTTCATCATCAGAACGACAATATCAAAGTCCACTGCGAGAGGGTATTCCCAAAATAACAAGAATTTCTATATAATACTCTTTCAAAAGGCAGTTACTGTTACGAAACCCAAACTGCGACACGTGATCTAATTATTTTCAAAATTAACTTTATTTTAATATTCACAAGCTTCACTGCTCAGCAACGAGCGAAAATATTGATAATACCTTCAATTTATAAAATACAACATACAATTAACTTGGATTCTATAGACTATGTGAAATATTAAGCGAGCTACTAGAGTATATAATGATCGACATCAACAAAGTAAAATTTCGGGGTTTGTTTGTACCACAGAGAATATTTACATTTATTTTGGACTATTCGGCAAATGCGTGGGAAACCAAGTTGGCGAGCTTCGCAATCGTACACGAGTGTTTAAACAATATGGTCTACGGCACACAATAAACGTTATGATTAAAAACGAATAAACAATAAAAATACATAATAAAAGGCGCACACAGAATGGAAAAAAACAGAAACTACAAATTTGGCAAAAATAAAGGCTAACACAAAAAGCAGCTGCAGATTGACAATAGCTAACATTGACAAATAAAAAGAGGAAAAAGAAAAACAATTAATCATTGCAAATCTGACAAAATTATTTTGATTCGTTTGTATCTGTAATTTGTTTAAACAATTTGTTAGATGACTTCACGCAACAGCAAATAGGGAACATGATTTTTAAATTAATGTACTGGCGATTAAATAAAGCAAAAGACAAAAATACCCACACGCGAGCAAATTCACGAGAATAGCTGGATCTGTTTACGAATTCAGTACTGCGAGAACACATATACACAGTAATGTGTGGATAAGAGGTTTGCCAAAACTGTGCAATCTACAAGAGATCAGTGTAAACATCGCTAATGCTAAAACGTTAACCGGCGAAGCGTCGTCATCGGCATCGGAATCTGTATCTGTATCTGTATCTGTCACTGTCTCGTAATGAACTCTTCGAGCCGGCGCTTGAACGCTTCAAATCTCGCGTCAGATTTTATTATGATTTAAATGAATTTGATAGCCGATTCTCTGGAGCGTTCCAAAAGCTTTTTTCGCTGTCCCCGCACTTTTCCCCATCAGCGCTTACATGAGCGTCTCTACATACGTATATATTATATATATGTATATCTTGAAGAGCGGCGAATGCTGATGGATGATGATAATACACACACTATACTGACACTGTTGATAGCATGTGGAGGGCATATAGTATAGTATTATACTAAGTGTACATTCAGCCTCATTGGCGCGCGCTCACTTGGCTTAAGTTGGTGATCTGTTCATCCACCTCCCACATTCGCATCCACATTGAAACTTGTGGTGTACATTATCATTTCGGCGCAGTTCTTTTTATCAGTCAATCGACGTTGCTGTCGCGCTTCAAGTCGCGGAAAAATTCACACCGAACACACCGAGAATCTATCGCTCCTCGAGTTTGAATTCCTTAAAGTAAATCCACAATGGATAATATCGCGACCTCTGCAGAGATACTGGCTTGGTCCAACACAATTATAAAGTAAATCTCAGCCGCAAGTGTAGAGTTAAGATATGTTCTGGGGTCCACAGAGTAAAAATGCATGTGAAAGATAGAAATGGATAATGTTGTGGCTATAAATACTTAATAGATCAACCCAAACAACCTTCGCAACATTCATAAATCAAAATTGATAATTTTCCATTCTTCTTTATAATTTCTTATAAATTGTCGAGTTATTTTGGGAGATTTCTGTTTAATAATTGGCTACATCATTATTGTGATTAATTGTTTACTCAAATATTTCACATAAACAAAATCGTATTCAATTAGTGTTGCTGGAATTTCTCGATGCAACTCGAGAGTTAGCGAAATGTGCATGACATAAACAATACGAGTAAGCTTCTCACATAATAATGGAATTTTTCTGTTGTATTATCCTTTAATTTGAGAGAGCTTCAATTACAGTTATGCAGCAGAAAGAATCTGATACAGACTCTTCAGGTTCAAGGGCATTCTGGAAGCAATGCAACCAAATATATATAGACAAAATACAAAACTCTCGTCGCCTCGCAAATTCCTCGCCTTTTCTTTCCTATGGTTTCTCGACATCTCGCATAATACCCAGGCATATGTGTATACCTATGTATGCATACATATGTGCCTGATGTCCGTAGAAATTCAAATTAGTTTCAATTATAATTGAATCAACGCGAACCGAAGAAGCGAGCGAACCGAACGAAGGAACGAGTAAGCTAAGAAAACGAAACAACACGATAATGCGACGAGTCGCAGGGGTGGAGGCAGTTTTCAAAATGACGTCGCATGTAAACGGTAAATTACAAATGGCGCTTCCGGCTCGGCTCAGCTCGGCTTTCGTTTTGTGAAAACATGTAGAACATATACTATATTAACTATACAAAACATTCTTTCAAATTTGGTTTCATTACATTTTCAAAGCGAATCGTCATTCAATCAACCAAAAGCGTGCCGCTCTTAAAGTCGCGTCTCTCCATTTCGAAAGTAAGCTATAGTTTTCGAAAATTTCCTATATGCGCGATAATCGATTGTTGGACAATTGGGAGCCAAAGGTCGAGACCGCTCTGTTGGTTTTGTGCCAAGACGTCTCCGACGACGATGGCAAATATTTGTTTATTGTGTTAGAAACTTTCAACTGGCTCAAGTGACTGGAATTTGAAAACTGCAAACTGGTTTTTCAACTTCGCCGTGATGGCGTCTCCGAGAATTTAATTAATTTGTGCGCATAATAAGTTAACAGCCTTTTGCCGAGATTCGTTTCGTTGTCCATGTCCGATTGACCACAGAATTAGCTAATAAGTCAACTCTTTAAGAAAGTTTTGTTTACGACTATTAAACGTCACCTTCCCTTGTGCCGTTGTTTCCAAGCGAACTACTCAATAATTGGCCAGTTTTATTTTATTTGTTTTTATTGGCAAACTGGTTGTCTTTTAAATACTCCCGAAAGCATCTCAAAAAAAATAAGTTCATAATTCACAAATTTTGTCAATTCACAATGACAGGTTGTTATTATTTTCATTACTTTGTTGTCTGTGTCGGTAATTACAACAAAAAAGCTAAACAAAACACATTTACGTAATGCTCTTGAAATTATTTTTACATCAACAATGAACTAACTGATTATGCACTGGCAAGTGTGCGGGCAATATATAGATAAAACAATTAAATTAATCTGCTAACTAAATAATTGTAGTGCCCAATTAGGAGAACATAAATATATACTTAAGTGTACTCTCTGTATATACAACCAATCAATCTCCAAATATCGTAAAAGTTAACATGATTGTAGCTGGCTATTTTGTGAAGACTAATTTAAACGCTAACACTGTCTGGCTCGGGCTGATACCAAAAGTTTACCTAACAAATGAATGAATCTACTAACCAGCCCCTTGACTGAAGCGCTGACGTTGACACAAATTGTAAATAATGCGAGCAAACAAAAATTTGGCCAGAAATACTTCAAGATGTATTTCACAGCTACGAACAACTTTCTAGGGTAGAAGACGCATAATTAAGTGCGTAGAGCTTTACATGAGATGAAAAGGAAACCATATTTTCTGTAATGTGTAATTTGAAAATGCAATTGTTGTGTTTGAAGATTGATATCAAGGGTAAATCTTCAAAATGACAGGTTTTTTTGGAAATAAATTAACTAAAGTATTGTAGCCCCTCAAAGAGACGCAGCCACTGTGCATTGAGTTCATAAAACTGCCAGACAGTAGCACTTCCAGATAAATCCCCACAATTATGATAATGCTGAAGTAGCTGTTTATATGATCGCTTTATCGCTGCGTCAAATGGGATGAGAACGCTTAGATAACTTCGACCCAAGATTGCCGCATTCGGCGTGCGCAGAGATTCGAACAAAACAAGTCGAAAAAAGGAAAACACCAGGGAAAGTCTACCAGCAGCGAGCAGTGGCAAAAGTGACGCAAAAGTTAATATTTAGTTAATATAATTTTGGTTTATCTAATTTTTTTTTCGTGGCGTCTTTAAGCACACAGCGAAAGTAATCGCAAATTAGATAATTTAGTTGTGGTCCAAACACGCAGTGGACCACACTTGCCTCAGAAGAAAAATCACCTGGATAAGCACTAAAAATTGAAACATTTGTCGTTGCAGCTGAGTGTGCAAATCGAAGCGAAGAGTTTATCGCAAGTTGGGCCAGTAAATGTCAAAGAGTTTCCCCCGAAAACTGGTCTATAAATTTGCTTAGCAGATATTGGAAAGTTTTTCGTTGGTTTATTTGCATAGCAAGTGCAGCGAATCGACTCGAGTTGATTTTTAGCGCATATTTGCGCGTTTCACACACCAGCACCACCAGAAGCAGCAACAACAACAACAACAACAACGATTGCAACTGCAGCAGCAAAACAACAACAAGAACAACAACTTCAACTGCAAGTGGAACTAGTACACAGCAAGGTCTGTGCGTCGCCTTCGTCGTGTGGTCGTCGTCATGGAGAATCTTGGCTACAAGGAGGGCAGCACGAAGCCCCGCCGCATGACACGTTCCATCAGCGTCGTTACCAAGACCGAAGTGGAGCAGCCGCTCACTGACAATAATGCGAATAACCGGTAAGTGCCCGTTGTGCTGTGGCCAATGCAATGCAATGCATTCAATTGTGTCGCACGCTCAGCTCAATTGCAGCTGGGACGAACCCCGAAAATGACTTTCGTGCGAAAGCGAAAAACACTTGAAACGCGCATTCCATGTTTGGGCTGCAGTTTTGGGGCGGGGCTGATCAATCGGGGGGTCGTCGATTACGAGGTGTGAAAACAGGTTTATAGTTAACACCGACGCGGCGACTGCGGGAAGCCTCAACCCAGTCTAACACTAAGTGCTATAGAGTTAAAGCTACACATACTTCAATTTTTTTGGTAGTTGAGATCCGGTGTGTGTCAATTACTCCCACGCGATTATTTGTTGTCTGACTAACTTAATTATTCGCATCACGCAATCAAGGTTCTTCTTTTGTTATCAATCGATGCCCAGCTGCTTACGCTGATACTCTAATTGGTTAGTCAGCAATTTGGATCAGATTCCAAATATTTTCTCCCTCAACTGGGCTTTTGTCACTGGTCCAATTGGCAGCCAAGTCTGCAAGCTCACTCCAACTGAGTCGAACTCCCACTCGCTACGAGTCTCTCTCTCTCTCTCTCTGTCGCAGCTTACTCGCTGTGTTTTTTTGGCAATTACTCTCGCACTTCAGCTCAAACGATCTCGCGCACTCTCTCTCTCTCACGCCTCTTTGTCTCTGGCGCTGGCGCTTCAAGCTCGATTGGATGAGGCTAATACCGAGCGTAGCTTACAGTTTTGCCATCAGTCGGAATTGAAATAACAATGCAGGCGGACGCGTTAGCCGCTAGCTAAAAACAGAGAACTCTGGCACAAATACTCGTTAAAACGCGTTCAGTCCGTAGTAGTTTGAAAATACAACAACGAAATCAACAACAACAAAACGGAAGTGAAAAATTCGCGTTTTTCACACAACATTTTTGCATTTTCCGCCCGTTAGGCTCAATTGTTGAGCCGCCACAAAAGGCGTCCATTGTGAGCCACTTGTCTGTCCGTCTGTCCCTGTGTCTCTTGGTTCTCTGGCGTCGTATCGCCCAGGTCTGTAGATGGGTCACTCAGTCAATCGACTGTTCGGGCTCTCCTATGTGCACAACAGCGCCGTCGTATTTTGGAAATGAAATTAGAAATTGAAAATAGCTCATTAGCGAACTCGCATCATCCGTGGATATGGCTGCAAACGGTGTACGTAACCACACACATACACACGCACACACACACGCGCGCGTATAGACAGAAACACACACATTCGTAGTTGCACTAAGTGCAGAACAAAGAGGAGCGAGATTAGAAAACAGGCCCTGGCTGGGATTATGCAAAGCTGCAGTAAAAACAACTATCGAGTCGGCGGCAAAGGTAGTCGAAGCACTCTTAAGACGAATTCCGCCGGCATTTGCTGCAGCAGCTGTAGCGCGGCTCGGTTATAAGTTATAGCTAACCGATCCGATTCGGATTCAACTGCAACAACAATCACTGGGAACAATACTCCAAGAGTAACTCGCTTTTGCATAACTTAACATATTCTGTCGGCATGACCAACTACGTTTTTCTTTACCGCATCTTAATTATGCATGCTTCAAAGTCAGCAACTAGCTACAAGTTCCATGAGCTACGAGCTTTCAGTGTCACTTAAACAATATAACAATATACAGCAATAATGTATACGAAAAACAACAAATAGACAGCACATAGTTACAGCGAGCGAAAAAGCCACTAAAAACAAACAACACAAAATAATAAAATCGTCTGACTTATGCATTTAGATTGTATGTGATTCCGAAGAAACATCTTCAGCCCTATGATAATTCACGTGATCTACGGCTATAAATAAGCTCCACAAGTGAACATGATAAATACGACATAAATTACAAAATTCGAGTTTAAATTATTTACGAAGTTTGTTTTAAATAGTTCGAAAGTGTGCCCACAAGCACAAGATTGTATGTGAAAAACAATAATAATTTTGGCTCAGTCAATATGTCTAGAATGTAGACAATAACTAGAAGAAGGAGCTCTAAACTTGGAATAGTAAATTATTGTACGAGTAGTACTAACTTCTGAGTTATAAATGTTCGAGAGCTTTATATTACTTCATACTGAACAATTTCTCATTCATAATGTTTGTTATTAAGTAACCGGTGCAAAGGTTTAATACAATTAAAACAGAATGATCTTGTGCTATCCAATGTAGAAGTACAACTTCACATTTACAAAAGATTTGTTTACAATTTTAATTCTATGTGCGAGTTTCCTGCAGATTTAGTTTTGATCAGTTACTAAACTTATTGAACGAGTATTTTTTAAAGTGTGTAAAAACAGCACTTAAACGTATTATATTCCTATGGTAATCAACAGCTATGGGAAACAAGTATCGCATTTGACTGAGAGTAGCGCTTTTGCTTTTTAATATTCTTTTGAACACTGATTAATTGCAAAGACGCTTCCAGGAAATTCTTAAATTGAATGCGAATTAGATAACGAATGCATAAGCCACCAGTTTTAGGATCATAGAGAAAGGCAGTAAACAATCGACTTAATTAAATATTTAAATTGTTATTAAGGCAGCAAATAACAGCTGTGACTAAT
This sequence comes from Drosophila rubida, assembly GCA_035046165.1. Taxonomy (NCBI): domain Eukaryota; kingdom Metazoa; phylum Arthropoda; class Insecta; order Diptera; family Drosophilidae; genus Drosophila; species Drosophila rubida. Next base: position 14,252,234 of record JAWNOF010000012.1, on the reverse strand, counting down.
CTGAAGTTTGTGTGCTCAAAACAGTTTCAAATCGATTCCACCCAATCTCATGGTGCGATGGCGCAACAACACTGACGCCATGATCGAAGCCCAGTACCCGACAACTGGTGAATTCGAATACATGGAGTGTGGACCATCGCCGCCGGCGGAGAGTGCGCCGAGCATGTACGACAGCTTCGAGGAGCCGACAAGTGAGCTGAGCGTTCAGATCTGCAATGATACGCTTAGGATCAGTCTGATAGACCAAATGAAGAGTGCCGCCGGCCGTGTGCGACTGCTGGAGGACATTGAGCAGGGCAACGTGGTGGCCGAGGGACTCGCCGCACACTATGAGACCGCCTCAAAGCTGGAGAAGAATCTCAGCTATCTGTGGGCGGCATTCCTCAAGCGCTGGGATTTGCTGGAGGGCTTGCTCAACGCTGGCGCCGAGCTGCACTTCTGCGACCAGAACGGCATCTCAGCCTTGCACTTGGGCGCTTTCAGTGGCTGCCTGGCCACCCTGGATTTGCTGGTGACCAAGGGCATCAATGTGAATCTGCAGCCCAAGTGCTACACACCATTACACTGTGCCGCCTTCGGCAATGCCGCCGATGCGGCCAAGTTCCTTATCAACAGTGGCGCTCTCATCACCAAAGACACGACCAAACCCAACTGCGAGGAGAGTCTCCTTCACTGCGCTGTGCGCTCCAATGCGCTCGAGTGTCTGCAGCTCTTCATTGGCGAGGGCGCCGATGTGAACTCGCTGAAGCCGAATGGCACCAATGCCATTCACCTGGCCGCCGATCTGGGACATCTGCAGTGCTTGGAGGCGCTCCTGAACGCCCCCAATGCCGATGCCAATGTGCGCATCTGCATACGCGAGAAGGAGTCCACGGCCCTGCATCTGGCGGCCGACGAGGGCAACGTGGAATGCGTTGATCTGCTGCTGGCCAAGGGCGCCGACGCCAAGCTGAAGAATCATCGTGGCTTCACGCCACTTCACCTGGCAGCGCGCACCTCCAGCTTGGAGTGCGTGGAGTCGCTGCTGCGCAATGGAAACGCGGACGCCAATGCCGAGGACTTTGATCATCGCACGCCGCTGCATGCGGCCGTGGGCAAGTCCGAGAATGCCTACGACATCATGGAGACGCTGATACAGTGGAACGCCAACGTGAACCACAAGGACATCTACGGCTTCACGGCCCTCCACCTGGCCGCGCTCGACGGACTTGTGCAGTGCGTGGAGATGCTGATCTTCCACGGCGCCGATGTCACCACCAAGTCGAAGAAGGGCACCTCGGCGCTGAACGTCATCACGCGCAAGACGCCCGCATCGGTAGCCATGATACGACAGAAACTTGACGCGGCCATCACGCTGCATCACTCCCAGGTGAGTCTTGAACCTCGTCCATCGGATGGCCACTAATGAGCTTTGCTCTTTCTCTACCTTAGGATCCCGTGAATCGCGAGGTCGAACTGGAGCTGGACTTCCGCCAACTGTTGCAGCATTGCCATCCGCGTGAGATCAGCTATCTGAACACGTTCGTGGATGAGGGCCAGAAGGAGATACTCGAGCATCCGCTCTGCTCGTCCTTTCTCTACATCAAGTGGGGCAAAATACGCAAGTACTACATCGGTCGCCTGATCTTCTGCTTCAGCTTTGTGCTCTTCCTGACGCTCTACGTGCTGACAGCACTGGCTCACAACTGCTACAACGGCAGCAAGGACGACAACACCACCATCCAGGCGCAGGAGTTGTGCCAAAAGCAGTCCATTTTGGGCGACATGCTGCGCAACAATCCGTTTGTGATGGAGATGCAGTGGTGGGTGCTGGTGGCCATTACCATAGTGGAGATATTTCGCAAACTCTACGGCATCACGGGCTACTCCTCGTTCCGACATTATGTGACGCAGGTGGAGAACATCATGGAGTGGTTCGTCATCACCAGCGTCTTTGTCATCTCCTATATTTACACCAAGCAGACGTACACGTTCCAGAATCACATTGGCGCCTTCGCCGTCCTGCTCGGCTGGACGAATCTCATGCTAATGATTGGCCAGCTGCCCGTCTTTGATGTTTACGTGGCGATGTACACGCGGGTGCAGGGCGAGTTCGCCAAACTGTTTATGGCCTATTCGTGCATGCTGATTGGCTTCACCATCAGTTTCTGTGTCATCTTTCCCTCGTCGTCGTCGTTTGCCAATCCCTTCATGGGTTTCATCACAGTGCTGGTCATGATGATTGGCGAACAGGACTTGTCGCTGCTAATCAACGATCCCGACGGCAAGGATCCACCATTTCTGCTGGAGGTCAGCGCACAGATTACCTTTGTGCTCTTCCTGCTGTTCGTGACCATTATCTTGATGAATCTGCTAGTCGGCATTGCTGTGCACGATATACAGGGCTTGAAGAAAACGGCTGGTCTCTCGAAACTGGTGCGACAAACCAAGCTGATTAGCTACATAGAGTCCGCCCTATTCAATGGCTACTTGCCCACCTGGCTGCGCAATCTGCTGCACTACACAGCGCTGGTTTCTCCCCAGGCATATCGCGTGGTGTTGTGCGTTAAGCCGCTCAATCCTAGCGAGAAGCGGCTGCCGCGCGACATTCTAATGAAGGCTTACGAGGTGGGCAAGATGCGCAAGCACTTTGGCCACACCATATCGTCCAAGAATCCGGCCGAAAACTATCTGTCATACAAGAATAAGTACAACAATAACAACGGCTGTGTCTCCACTGCATATGCGCTTCCTGATGCGGATCCGGAGGGCACACAGTTCACCACACTGACGAGTAAAATCGATGACAATGCGGACCGCATTGAGTTTCTAACACAGGAAATTCAGGAGCTAAAGCAGGCGCTGATATCGCAGCAGCAACAGGCTAGCAAAGTGATTGATAAGCTGCTCATCGTCATCTCCAATCAACAGAAGCAGAATCTGCGCAAATAGCAACAGCGGCTGTTGCATGCTACTGTGCTCCCATTGCCATCAACACACTCTACTGATATTATCGATAACTACTACGTATAATCATCTTGAAATCACCACAAATGCTACACAAATTAGTTCTTGAAATTCTTTAGCCTTTAGACTTGACTTGTGTTGTGTACTACTTTATGTTGCTCCCAAGTACCCAGAAAATTGTTGATATTATGGTTTAGTTAACACGTTTGATATCGAAGCGCCTGGCGCACCCAACGTATTTATGTAATAACTATACAAGCATATATGTATGCTATATATATAATATATATATATATATATATATATATATATATAATAATATAAATAGAAAGAACTAGTTGATAGACTACTCTAGAGAGGCGAGAAGCTGGCAGGTTTGTTTGTGTCTGGCTTTAGGCTGTGTCTTTGTTGTTTGGCGTTGTCGTACGAGAAGCGTTTAAATGATAATTAAATATGCAAGTTATACCTATGTTTAATAATAAAATATCTATACACCAATTTGTTATTTCTACACAACTTGACTCTTTCGCATTCTCTTCTTCCAATTTCCCCAACAAATTCTTTCTTTGGCATGAGGTGCTCACTCACCTGTTCTTTGCTCTGGTCCATGCTGAAGTATGAAATGTCTTGGCCATTGATGGTGATCTTTCCTGTGCCCGGCAGACGCACCGTGACATCAGCACGTGCCGACTTACGAAGGCATTCGTATGTAGTCACATATTGACGGCCCTGCTCATCGATTTTCGGTTTAGGCACTTCCAGTTGCTTCGATTGATCGATCAGAGGCTTCAGAAAGCGTTCAATGAAAGCTTTGCTCTTGTACGCATACGGTGAAGCTATTAAGCGCTCCATTGTACTGCAAAAATTCTGGTATTCAATGTCTGCAATATTCTCTACAAGCAAGCGTTCCAATTGGTCTTTGGGCAAGAGCTGGAATCCAGCCGTTTCTCTGTAAATTAATACACGTTAATAAATGATTTTTAGGATTACGTAAGTCTAGGCAACACTTACAATTTTTGGTTTTCGTCGGCTTTATTACCTCGCCGCAACATGCGTTCTTCCAAGTCGTTGAGTTTGTTAGTTTCCGTTACAACGTCCTGTGGAAGAATTAATGGTTAGAGTTTGGAAAAGGATCTATGCGAATAAATAAACTTACGTGCAGCAGTTGGAAGAAATTTGGTTTGCCAGTGTAGAACATACTGTGAAAGGGGCGACCCGTCTCATCGAATTCAGCCGCCTTGCGTGCTGGAAACACATCGTCGGGCGACCGCATTGCAGGTCGGGCACGTTTATCGTACAGACCAGAGGGAAACAAGTAGGCAATGGCTTCCTGTAAATAGTCATGATTTTCTTAGATGCACTGTTCAATTTATCTCTGTGCTCACATCAATATCTTCTTGCGTAAATGTCTCTGCGTCTGCGCCCATCATGTTGGCTAAGTGTCGCTTGCCAATTTGAAAATCCAGATGCTGTGTTTTCATGAACTCGTCGTGTTCGTTGGCTCGCTTTAAATACGCTTTCATGGCTTTACTGACTTTTTGCTTCTGAACCGCAGCCGGTGTAGCCTCCACTGTCACCTGCGTAGCGTATGAAGCCGCAGCCACCTAAAATGTTATGCAAACCAATATGACATCAAGTCGGTTTGAGCATAGTTAGGACATTATACGCAATTTAAACGCGCGATTTTAACTTACTACTTGCGCATTGTTCACTCCGTTGATCTTGGCCGCATTTTGCAAGAGATTTCTGTTAGTTTTTATTAAATTTAAACCAAAAACACGCAGGGCCATCGTTTCGAATATGTTGAGCACGATGGGGCACAATGAGGAAGACACAAGTCAGCTGTTTGCCGGTACCAGTGTTGTACAATGTCTTAAAACGAGGTGGCAACGCCAACTGACCCGCATCATCTGGTAATACATATTTGAATTTAAATTTGCTGTAAATTTATCACCTAAATATTCATTATACAATTTATATTTATTTGCTAATTTAATGTAAACTATTTAATTTACCATAATCATCCTTTACAAATGTTTTTTATTGACTAAATTTCAAAAACAATTTCAATGCTGATATCTTTATAGTATGGAAAATGAACAGAAAACAAAATGCAATGAAAACCTTTTCAACAGCTAATTACTTGTTTACGCTATATATTTAATTATTAATAATTGCCTAAGCTTAGAGAAAAAATTGTTATCAATTGCATCATGGTTACAAAATGCAGCTACTACAATTCATTCTCTCACGTGTACTCCACTTGCATCTCCTCCATCTTTTTTGGTCGTAGTACAATGTTTATAAAGCAATTCATTATTTTATAATAGTGTCACGCCTATTTCCACGCCTGTTTGAGCAATTTACGCGACGCTAGATGCCTAACAATCAAAGAGCCCGAAGTGAGCACGACTAGCACTATAGATATTAATATGTAATCGAAATCCTCTTTCAGTAAATCAAATGTTTTTGAAGGCGCAACACGGGTAACAAACAAATCTAAAAATAAATCAAAATTAGTGAATACACTTTGATATTTTACGGTAAATCCGCAGACTTACCTAAGCCTGTGGCCACGACTAGACAGGTACTCTCCAGACCACTGGGAGCGGTGTAAATATTCCGCAAACGTGCAATGGTCTGGTTGTAATTTATATAATTCTCTGTGGGCAAAGGTAACTCTGGTATATAAGGAATAGCACCCTCCTCACGTCCCTGTGTGGTAGACGATATCGGACGTCGTGGATCCAGCAAATGCCAGGACATCTCAACGATTCCTCCGCTGGCTGTTCCAACTGTAAAATATAACGAAATTAGCAATGTTGGCAATCAATTAATATACGAATACTTACTTAGAACATGCTTGTTGGTGATGCCGCGTTCAGTAATGGTTTCGCGTAAAGCATCCACAATAGTCGGTATTATATAGGATTGACGCTCCACTAGTGGCATTGAAGGCGCTTGAAGGGAGCTCCAAACGGTGTTGTTGGCTTGCGAAGTGCCCTCATACAGTTCAATAGTTGCTATGGGCAAACGAAATAACTTGTATTAACCGTACATCAAACTAAATTTCGACCTTTTCACTTACTAATTTCAGTGCGACGCACTTTATCGTTGAAGTAAGAGTAGGCCAACCAATTCTCAGAATGCACAATGTGCAGTGGTGGTCGCACCTTGCGATGTGTCATAGAGAAGATCACGGAGCCAGAGACAACATCAATTAAATACAAATTGAGTACAGCTGCAATATGGTCACAAGGGATTATAATTAAATTAAAGGATAAAGTTTTACTCTATGGGTTTATTTACATTTGTGGGTGGCATCGGGCGCTTGTGTAACAAAAGCCACGAGATTTGGGTTGATGTACTTATAAAGCACTGAGCGATCGCCCAACACACGGCCCTGGGAGTGCACGTGCTCAATAGGATTCTTGCTGGCGACTCCAATGATATGCTGTTCCGAATTGTGTCCACCGAGGCGTACATTCCAAATGGGTGTGCATGATAATTCCTGTAAATGCAACAGCTTAGAAACGGGCACAGATTTAATAGTTTAATAACTTACGCCTCCCGCATATTTCACATAAAAGCCCTCTAGGTCAGCAGTCTTTACATTAGCGGTATACAAGTACATGCCATTCGCCTGAGAAAATAATTGATATTACAACAGCTTCAATTGAATAAATGCGTGATTTACCAATGGAGTTGCATGCTTAGGTTGAACATGTACTTTGTTTGCTGCATCCAACATGAGAATGCCCTTCACATAGTCTTGCTCTGTTTCAGGCAAAAGCGCAAGCTGTTTGATCTGGAAATCTAACTCTAGCAATCCGCCCTCAGCAGCTCGACCAGTTATTGGATTAAACCGAAAGAGAACTCCATTGCCCGTAGTCTGTACAAGAATTAATTAAAATGTAATGACTTAAATTAAAATGTAGTTAATATAAACTCACCGCAAATTTGGCAACAATTGCGCAGAGTGGCTGCAGTGGAAAATGCTTTGAGCTACGTTGCACAATCAGGCGCATTTCTTCGGCATTCTCAAAGCCAGATACATTAGGCAGGTAGAGCTTCCAATGATGCTTTCCGGCAATGTTGTCAATGCCGAATATTTTGCCAGTGCGAGTCAACAACACAAGCATCTTGTGCAAGCCAAATGAATCGCGCACAAGTCCAGCGCGTTGCGTATCCGTGGGTGGAGGACCCAGTCCGATGACGTGCAGGAACAGACTTTTTATTTGTAGAGCTTGTGTGGTGATGCGACGCATAAAAGCACTGACAATGTCGCCTGGATTAAGATTGAGATAAGGTTTAGTCGAAAGCACAATATATCTTTTGCACACTAAAAATGATTATGCACATCAATACAATACAAATACAAAGAAAAGAATCAAGTCAAGAGATCTCGTAATTTACGCTTTAAATAAAACACAGTACATACAAATCACACTGTACTCTACAGAAATTTCAACTTTTGGGGCGTAGACTGTTAAAGAACTCTCAACTTACGCTTCAAATTGCTGGCATCCACTTCAAGAAGCATTTTTTCAGAAAAAGAAATTTATTTGATGCTAAATGGATAAATAAGTTAGCATAAAACTCACCCGCTTTGCCCTTCATTTCATTTTCGAGTGTGCCCTCCGTATCAGACAGTGGTAAATCTATAAATTGTGTATCAATAACGTTGGCCAAAGATTCCTCACGCGCCCAACGCACTCGTCCCTGTTGCACAGCCACAATCGACTCAGCACTGGTGGCAAACAGAAACAGGCAACTCTTGCCATCACCATTACGTTTCAGCTTGCAGTCGAAAGAGCGCAAACTGGGTGTTCCGTAGTGCTCGGCAAATGCTAAGCTCATTTGTAGCTCTGGCACCGGTGTGCAGTTGTCCAAATACACAGCATTAATTTTCAGATTCTGAAAAAACAAAACGTACTTTTAGTACAGACTACTTGCGATACGGCAAAACTGCAATACTCACGCCATCTACCAAATCCGCATAGGCCACAACTTTTCGGTAATTAAAGATTCCCATAACATAACTGGCACTGCTTAGATCAGCACACACAGCTTGATCCTTGTTGACGCTAACAAGCTTTTTGTTAGCGATAAGTACTCCATTTAGGCCCTAATAAAAAGAAATTTGAGGCTTAACCAACCGCCGAGTAATTCACATAAATTTTAATTTACCCCTAGTGCCTGGAGTTTATCAGTTGGCTCTGCTTCAAGAGCCGTGGCAATGACCTGTGTGCTCTTGGCTAGCAAGTCCAAGCTGATGAGCTGTTTACCATCCAGGCAAACAAAATATGTGCCGCTGAGCAAACAACTATCTGCCTTGATCCAGGCTGCCATTATCTTGCTGGTACTTCCAGTCGTATGCCCCGAGGTGGCAAAGTAGGCGGTTACCTCCAGATGACTGCGCCATACAGGCACCACATGATAGAGCACCGAGTTGCTGTAAAACCAAAGTGCATCCTGTGCGCGTTCCATATTCAGTGGCATTATGGACCACTCCCACTCGATGGTGCCAATATTGGTATTCCAGCCACGCACTAAAGCCGGAGCATGACCCTGTACGGTTAACATGTCGAAGCCAAGATGCGAACCCATTGGAGCGGCAGCCGTGTCACTATTATCGTCAGAGAAGCCGCTTACTTGCAGCAACTTGATGTGGCCCCTTGCTTTTTGCTCTAGTACCTGGCGCCAGACAATTTCACCGGACTTGGGACATAATGAGGCAACCACTTGCTCATGCGTGCTAATTAGGACACGCGGCTGAAAATGGTTGAGGTCGACGTGGACTTCCTTTAGGGCGCCCACATGTGCACTACGCCTGCAATATGGTAATGTTGATTAGTGATCAACGTCCAAGTTTTATTGTTGTTGTCGTGTGACTTACCAGTCGAATTTTTTAATCTGGTCCTCATAAAGTGCAGAGCAGGTGCTCAGCAGCACAAGTAGCAGCGATAGAGAGATTAGTGCACCGGCATGAGGCAATGGACGACGCATTTTGGAGTGGTTCAATGTGAAACCGCTTTCAAACTATCTTAGGCACAAATTATGCGGTAACCTACACGTTTTTATGTTATAAATTAATGAAAACGTCAGTAATTTGTGTTTTCTGTCATAGTAGAAAAGGGGGATGAGATGACAATTTAAGCAGGGTTGTAGCTTACTCAAAAGTGTGATCGCAACTTGAGTTAGATATATACTAAATTATTGAAAAATACCAGTGGCATATCAAGGTTACACTTTATTTTAGGTATGAACATATTATCAAATAGGCGCCAAGTTGTAAAGGAATCTGTTTAATTTTTTATTATTTGCATTTATATATTATATAATAAAGTCACGACTTATATGTTTTGTGTATTTAGAGTAACAGCGAGTTTCGTAAGGGGTTTTAAACTAATTATTTGTTCTGAATAACATTTGTTTCAAACTGTAATAATTAATTCTGCGATCTAGTCTATGTACCTTTTATACAAAATATGTAATTTATTGTCAACTGACCTCAATGTTAACTGAACTTCTCATTTTTCCTATGTTACATTCTCGAATTTCACAACTGGTTTTTGATTTGTGCTGATTTACATGTGTGCTTGGGCATGCGAATTGCAGAGCACCTTGGCCTGCACCCAACCCACCTACTGATAGATATAGAGATGAATGTGCTAAATGTCATTTATTATTGGCAATCATGAATTATAAAGCTTAACAATAAATGATAACAATTGTATAATTATTGACCATTCGGTGGAAATATTGAAGACTATTTTCCTTTTTTTATGCTACAAAAAAATGTCTTTATAGGGAAAGAAAGCGCTTTTCACTGAAGAGCTACTTAATCTTAATATAGAGTGTATAATTTGCACTTAAAAGTAATGTACTATAGAAGAGTTTCAAAATGGAAATGGATTCATAATGCTCCCACAGGATTTAAATGCAAAAGTGCAGATACATATAGTTTGTTTATAAATGTAGTTTGTGACAGTAATTTCGAGCACTCATTGGCGTGATACTGTAGTTTTCGATATCGATATGCTTCGGGAGGTATATAAAAATGTATATATATCCATTTGTATGTAGGTAAATTAGCTGTTTACCAGCTTAGCTCGTCAGGCAAACCGCCTGGATATTCACCCGTCAAGCAAGCAGTGCAGTGGCCAGTTGGCTTTGTGGATGCCACATGCTTGCGTTGCACCGTCTGCACCAAACCGGCGACACTCAAATAGGCAAGACTGTCGGCTCCTACGTGACGCGCCAACTGTTGGGCGTTCATCTTGTTGGCGATAAGCTCCTCGCGCGTGGGTATATTGATGCCCATGTAACAGGCATACTGCAGCGGGGGACTTGCAATTCGAATATGCACTTCGCGTGCTCCAGCATCGCGCAAAAGCTTGATAATGGGTCCAATCGTGTTGCCACGCACAATGGAGTCGTCGATGAGGACCAATCGCTTGCCATCCACGTTCTCTGATAGCGCTCCAAACTTCTTTGCCACGCCCAGTTGTCGCAGACGGGTCGACGGCTGAATAAAGGTGCGTCCCACATACCGGTTGCGGCACAAAACCTCGGCGAATTCCAAATTCGACTCTCTGGCATAGCCATGGGCAGCCGCTGTTCCAGATTCGGGCACCGAGCTCACAATATCGGCTTCAACGGGCGCCTCACGCCAGAGCTGTCGACCGCATTCCAGGCGCACAGAGTAGACCATCTGACCCTCAAAAATGCTGTCGCCACGAGCGAAATACACATACTCGAATATGCAGAAGGCCATGCGTTTAAAATCCGGTCGCTCCACAATATCCACAGTTCGATAGCCGTTGCGTGTGAGCTCGACAATCTCGCCAGGCTCAACTTCGCGCTCGTAGCGTGCTCCAATGGACAAAAAGCCGCAGCTCTCACTAGACACAACCCAGCCATCAGCATGTGTGTCTGTGCTATTACTAGTATGTCCCGAATTAATAGGCACAATTTTGCCAATGCACAAGGGTCGATTGCCATAAGTATCGCGAACGCCATAGATCTTGTCCTTGAGCATGATGACCAGCGAATAGGACAATGGTGCCAACGTCATGAAATGTCGAATGCGCGCTGGCCAATTGGGTCCATCGTGCTCCGATACACCCTCTGGGGCGCAGCACAGGGATTGGGCAATCAATTCACTGTCACTGTGCGTAGACAAGCCGACGCCACGACCCAAGACTTCGCGCCGCAGAGATTCATTGTTGACCAGCTCCCCGTTGTGCGCTAAGGCCATGGTGCCGTGGGCTGTATGAACCACAAATGGCTGACAGTTGACCACCTCTGAGCCTCCAGCCGTAGAATAACGCGTGTGACCAATGCCCAGGTTGCCGCGCAGCTTCTTCATCGAGTCATCATTGAAGAGCGTGCTGATCATGCCCATGCCCTTGTGCACATTGAAGTTCTTCGAGCTTTTGCCCTCGCTGGTCACAATACCAGCCGACTCCTGACCGCGATGCTGCAGTGCCACTAAACCCAGACAGATCACGTGCGCAATATCGATCTGTGTGGGCCAATCGCCACAGGCAATTGCTCCAAAAACTCCACATTCGTGAGTCAAACCGGTTAATTCCTTGCTCTCGCTAATGGACAACGTGGGTGTATCGGCGGCCTCCACCTGTTGCTGCTGCTCGCAGCAGCTCTCAACAATGCGCACATGGCTCGACTGCGACGCTAACGGCACTAACACATTCTTGCTGCTTGACATCTTGTTTCTGTCGTGGTTCGCTATGCAAATTGTGATATTTTGTTGTTAACCAGCTCAGTTAACGCGAAGTCTTCATCTGATTTACCTGATGATTTATGCAACGTTTTATATACACAAACCTTCGCTTTGCACACGCAGAAAACTTGCCGCGATCATAGGCATTTGCCGATGTCGATAATACATCGATATAAAATATTAAAGCGATATCGATAGTATCGAATATATTGCTGATCAAACGACAAACTATTTGGAAACTATAATTAAAATCAAATTTGTTCTTAAATTCGCATCGATTAAAATGCGTTGTATTTTACTATTCAGATGCTTCTAGAACAATGTATATATATATCATATAAAATTATATAATCTATTAGGCAATCATATAACAAACATTTTTATACAAAATCTACTTTTTTTTAAAGGTAACATACAATTTTTTTTATTTCGTTCTTTCTAAGAGGTGTTTAGATAGTCGAGCCCATCAACAAAAAAATCATAGCACGTTCCATGCAATCAATCAATAGATTAACGTGATGAAAATAATTGCATTTAATAGCAAGATAAAAATATATCTTAAGTACTTTTTACAGTTTGTCTCATACGTGAATCTCTTGAAATATTAGCGTACTTAAGATAAGAGGCAATGTAAGGATTTTCATTCATTTTTTGCGAAGAAATCAGTTTCTATAAATTGTTTACTCTCATCAGAGTCCAGTAGTAATTTTGCCTTATCAATATCCGAATTAATAGTCTCAATTAAAGCCTCTAAGGAATCAAAGTTTTGCTCAGGTCGCAAATAGCCGACAATACATATTTTTAAAGTTCTGCCGTACAAATCACATTTGAATTCATGCAATATATGCGTCTCCACACTTTTCTCTTTGTTTTTATAAAAGGGATTCCATCCTATGCTAAGTACCATTTTGTACACTTCGCTGTTATTCACTTTTGCCCATCCATAGTAAACTCCAGTTTTCAGGGAGTCAGGCAGCGCCTTTACCGCCTCCAAAGCAAGGTTTGCTGTCAATAAGAAATAATTTCATTAAGTTTAATTACCAGCAGAAGTTATGACATAGAAACATGGTTGATGCACACAAATACAAACACGAGCATACACTCACCTGTTGGTATACCAAGCTCTTTGGAGCCACGTCCAAATCCGCGAACAATTTCACCGCAGACATAGACTGGCAATTGGCTTTGCATTTTGTAAGTATTTTTGAGGTATACGTCGTTGTTTGATCTAATGTCGTTAGCGTATAATTTTACGTTTGCTTTGCGGTTTAATGGATTACAATGATTACAGCTTATGAGGCTTTGTGGAATAGCCTTGATCAAATTACTTGATAATTTTCTGGAAAAATTTATGCATAATTATCGCTGATTGTTATGGCAACAACGCCGGCACAAAACTGTTCAATTACCTACAGAATTTCATATTTATAGAAAAACAAAACTACAGCAAATCTCAGCTGATTACGTTAAGTGTGACCTTACGCTTAATTTTACAATATGACTGTTTTCCCTAAAATTAAAATACCAAAAATGTTAACAATATCTTTCTGGAGTGGTTAATTTAGCATTTGAAAAGTTATTGTCACGTGTTTGTTTTTGTATAATGCTATATTTTTCAGGATTTATATATTATATTTCTTTTTGTGCTTATTAGTTTTGGGGGCTATTTTCTACAACTGGTCACACTGTACAGGTTGTAATCGACCAAGTGTTTAACTCACACAATGCATTCACGGACATATGTGTGTGTACACTAATTTGGAGTCCCAAGTAGTTCAAATATTTTATTGAATGGTTTGTAGACGTTTCAGAACAGTGTCCCACAAATCCTAATATGGAGCGACTATGCCGCGTTTGCATGGACAGCTCAGTGACGTTGGTGGACATATTCGCCAAACGGCAGCAGCCATCGAAAAAAGATCCCAACCTGGCTGAAATGCTAAATGAATTCTGCACTGTTAAACCAGATGATTTGCTACCCCAGCAGATTTGTTTATCTTGTGTCCTTGCCACACAGAATGCTTACAAATTCAAGTGCACTTGTGAGGAGAGCAATCGACAGCTTCTAAAATTGTTGTCAATGAAAAAACAAGAACAGCACAAATCCACGCAATATGCAGTTCCTTTCGTAGAAGCTGTCTACCAAAATGAGGAGCTGCCGGTGAACTTGAATTGTGTCAAGAAGGAGCCACTGTCGCATGATGAAGCAACCGATGCCAGTGCTCAAATGCTTCCGCCATTAATTGTGAAATCCAAAGAGAAACCTGAAAGGAAACGCCAAGTAAAAACCCTGAAGAGGCGTAAGCAACAGCCCTTGGACGACAAGCCTCACAAGTGTCGGTTCTGTGGCAAGGGATTTTCCAGCTCATATCCAAAGCGACTGCATGAGAAGTACTACATCCTTGCTAAAATTTATTTGTAGCATTAATTTATTCCCTTCCATATACATTCAGACGCCATACGGGGGAGAAATCGCATTTCTGTGGTACTTGCGGGAAGGGATTTTTGCGTGCTCACGATCTTACGATACACAATCGACGCCTTCATACTGACGAACGACCATTCCAATGTCCGCACTGTCCCCGATCGTTCATTCAAAACCACCTGCTTAGAACACACATGCAGCATCACAAAACTATGGAACTCCGTTGTGATATCTGTCCCACTGTCTTTAAAGTACAATCGCAACTACGCTTGCATCAGTCAGTGCCGCATGGTCCATCTGAGGAGAAGAACAATTGTGGAATGAGCATATACCTGCAACAAAAACAGCAAAAATTCTCACCTGGTCAGGAACGAGGATTACGTGATAATTTACCCCCCGTCTCATATGAGGAGCTGGATATGGAATACGAACTTAATGATGGAGACTCGTCATTGAATGTCAACGAAATTAAGTTTGGAGCCGATGAAGGTCTATCAAAGTTTATAGATGTTAAACCTAAAGACGATGTAAAACGCCAAGCTAAGTAAGTACAATTAAATTGTATTTATTATTATTAACCAACCATAATATTAATTAATTTTGTATAACACAGACATTTTTGTGAAACCTGTGGCAAAGGTTTTCCACGAAAATATGCATTGACACAACACACTCGATGCCACACAGGTGAACGTCCTTACAAATGCAGCCTGTGCCCGCTGGCATTTACCCAAGGCCATTCGCGTAAGAGGCACATGCGCAGGATTCATAGCAATCTCATTCACAAGGAGTTGCAGATGCCTCCCCTAAAGCGAGTCGTCGTTCGAGTGGCTCGCGTCCAATTGCCACGCTGACTTGCTTCCAAAACTATTGACTGAAGAAGACGCTATCGAATAGTGTTTCAAATTGAGCACCAGTTTAAATTTTTTTTTTTTAATATTTGTGTAAAGAATATTTATTTATATTTTTTGTTATTTAGTATTCTTTTTGTTAAGAATTATTTAACCAATTTAATATAAGGACTATTCACAAGTCTGGATCGCTTCAATACAATTACTATTTTAGCGAAACAAACTAAATTAAACAGAAATGTAATTTTCCATGATTAGTCGCTTAAAATAATAAAAATAAGAATTAAACTTTTGAGAAAATTAGTTGTTAAACTTGGAACCGATGTCGGCACCAATATTTTATTTTTGAAGTCTTTTACTTTGTGTCAATTATACTCTTGATTAATTTGTGCCAACAGGAAATGTATGTAGGAATCAGAGGAAAACAAGCAGTTAACAGTTATAATAATTGCATGTGGAAGTTTCAGAACTTAGAATGGTTGAACCTAAGATCGCCTCTGAAAACATGTGGATCCAAAGAAATCCAAAGGCATCAATAAAACATTGCATCCACTTCCGCATTTTATGTAAAGTATTTAAAATTCGCGCCATTTAACAAAACTTGTGCCATCACTAATAAAGTGTAAATCTACTTATGTAACTGGTATATTTAGGTACATTTTCCAAGCCAAATAGTATATTTCGACATTCAATTTGCGGTCACGCTGCTTCAGTGTGATTATCTAAACATTTTATTTTTAAAGTAAAAATGAATGTAAACGCGAAATTTCTGACAAACAGAATAACACAGCAATGTGTCCTCAAGCGGATTGGTAAGCTATTATCCATTATTTACGATGAAACCCGAGTTTTATTGAATATCCGTTTCAGTCACATTTTCTACTAAGCCGACACAGCAGGCGGCAGCAACTGTGGCACAACAACATCAGCAGGATGCAAGTGTGCAGTCAATTCGGAAGCCAATTGTACCCGCAAATTACCGATTCGTGTACCCGGAATTCCTTCCCGATCCGAAAGTAGAATGGCGTAATTCAATTCGCGAGAAGCTGGAACGCTTGGATATGTTAAATCGTCGTCGTCAAATCGAACTTCCGGAGTTCTATGTGGGATCCATCTTAGCAGTGACTAGTTCGGATCCCCATGCTGCTGGTAAAACTAGTCGCTTTGTAGGCATTTGCATTCACCGTGAGCGCTGTGGCTTGCGCGCACGTTTCATACTACGCAATGTCATCGATCATCAGGGAATCGAAATTGTTTACGAGCTATACGATCCAACCATACAAAAAGTTGAGGTGCTGCGTCTCGAAAAACGTCTTGATGATAGTCTATTCTATTTGCGTGATGCATTGCCTGAGTTCAGCACCTTTGATGAGAACATGGAGGCAGAAACTCTAGAGGATGGAACGCCGGTGCCTGTTAATGACATTAAAGTTGTGTTACGTCCACGTCCGTGGTTGGAGCGCTGGGAACGTCAAAACTTGCGGGGTGTGGCCAATATTGATCAGTATCTGAAGGATAAGCATCGTAAGTCGTCGGAGAAAGTACAAAAGCCTTGGGAAAAGTATGATCTGATGAAGCAATATCGTGCCACGATTCCTGAGGAGGAGCAAAAAGAAATCTTTGCTGAGGTGCACACAGAACTGCACACATTAGAGCTGCAACGCAAACGTAACAAGCGGAAACGCACTTTTGTCAAACCCAAGCATCTGGCTTAAATAATTTAAGCCTACGGCATTTGTTAACCTTATTTGTACTATAAAAAAGAAGATTCTAATGGAAAGTTAAACTTGTATGTATTATTAACATGGATTACGCTACAGTATTAGATTATTAGTCATTATATTGTAGGGATCTAGAAGCTAAGAAGCAAAATAATTTACAATCCACGTCACTTAACGCACTCAATATACGCGATATTTGTAAAAGTTTACAAATGAAATTGTTGCATTCCAGCCTATTATAGTGACGACAAAATACAGCAGAAAAATGATAGGCAGCGCAATGAGTATAAGACGCGTGTTTTTTAAATGTGGAATACCTGCAAATGGAGAGAAAGTAAGCATTATATGATTATTGAGTCCGGTATAAAACTACGTACAGTTGTAGCCGAGAAAAGTGATGTAGACATAATAGCTCATGCCCATCAGCCAGAAAGAGTTGCCAAGGAAACGGGAAATGAACCAAGTCTGACTAATCAGCCAATTGTAGAAGAACAACTGTATGAAATGGAGTAACATTAATGGCGGAAAGAACGCATTCAGATGCACATCGAATGCATAGCCCCATTCAATGTCCGGCTCCAAATTGTTTGTGCGTAAATAGCGATTCGTCACTGCCCAAAAGAATGATGCAATTATGATGCCGACAAATATGCAGTCGACGAAAACCACATAGAAAATAAATGAGATGCTCTGCCAAACGGACAGTCCAAGAACATATGCAAATCCCAGAGAAGTTACTGCAAAGTCCAATAAGAATAAGTATTAAGCATTCCAAATGATTAACAAAGTCTCACGTACCACATAGACAAATAACGAGGAGCACCAGAAAAGCGGGATCATCGCGAGCAAACTGAGATTTGGTTTGTTTCCTGTAATTGAAATTTCTATACACTTTCTGTGGTGCTATAAACAAATAGATCATTTGCCAAAGTGCAAATTCAAAATCCATTTGATTAAATTTTAACAAGCGTCGCAGATATTTGTAACTTTTTGATGTCGCCGAGAGACAATCTTTGCGATAGCCGACTGGCGGCGGCAACGGCGATGCACTCGAATAACCCGACACGACGGATGGCGTTGGCGATGTGGTGTACTTAACATGGCTGTATTGGCTCATTTCGCAAATTTTTATAAACTAAATATGTAAACGTAAACGTCTTTCATTTTTTGTCTGCACAAACAGCTGATTGGTGGTGGTGTGTTGGGCTTTAGAGGTGGAAAACATCGATCGAAAATCGATTTTATATGCCAAACATCGATGAATGTTTCAGCCACATAATTATATTAAATGTTCATTTATTTTCGATTAAGATAATTCTGGTTCATGAATTTTCGTAACATAAAATTATTATTTGTGGTATGTGTATTTTGTTTCCGTCGTTAATATAGATGAAAAATATCGATAGGTTAAGCAATCGGTGTGACCATCCAAGTCCAATTGGAAATTTATTTATTCAAAATCTTCAACTTGTGCAAGTTGTACTCCAATCAGCATATTCTCGGTAAAATCGTTTCAGCTATAGTATTTTCAAAAACACATACCTTAATATTTGTAAAACAAAATCTGAAAACGGCTTTACTCAGTAATATTTAGTTTTAGTAAGAAGTACTTACTTTTTTACATATTTTTGATCAAAACATAATTTGATAAAGTGATTTATTCATGTCCGTATGTTCACGTTCCAAATTGGTAATAAAGTTTCATATATTTTCATTATTTAGATTTTGTTCAATTTGAATTTTGGATGCCAATATGACTTGTCATAGCCGTTTTGCCTAGTATGCTCGACTTTAGGTAACCCTGTGCCTTCTATGGCTATAATTGAATGATATAAAAATAATTTAAACGATAAAGTTTAGTTATATTCGATGTAAAAGGGACAAATAAAACTAAAAATTTAATATTTTTTCGAAAATCTAAGACTTTAAGATAATTTGTATTCGATGGGTTGTTCGCAATCGTTATCAAACTTAGATTAGACTAGTTGGCCATTCACGTTCTTGTAATCATTCGATAAAAAGTAATTCATTTAGATTATTTATAAAGATGACGTAAAATAACTATATGTACATGTGTAAGACGCCAACGAAGTGGACATACATTGTCCCCCTATACCGCCGTCGAGCAGACGTTAAACTCCCACAAACTGCAATCAAGGCATTGAGACACTTCAATGGAAATACTAAGATTCAGCTGCTGAGGCTGGCAATGCGCCACAATTAAGGCATCATTGAATGCATTTTTCAACGCTGTGCGGCATCCACGGAGCGGTCAACGGACGACTTGCAACGATCAGCTGGCTAGGGGCAAATTTATGGCACAGACTCCCAGCAATTGCACAGAGAGACAATAAGCAATCTTTATCACATTTATTGCAATGCCCTTTGGCATTGACAACAGGCCAGGATCTCAGCGCAAAGGGCGAAGACAATGGGCAAGCGGGTGCCAAAGGGCGAAGCGGGAGACGAAGACGCAGAAAAGGTCAAAACAATGACCGACGGCCGGCGGATATGTACAAAAGGAGCAGCGCGCGTCTCAGAGGAACACCTTTTTGAGGTCGTCTTAGAGGTCAACGCGGGACTTGCTTGGCCCAGGGGAACGATCTTGAGTTCGCACTCAATGCCTTGGGCTCTCCCTTGGCACATTGAGTCTTTTCCGTTGCATGTTATAAACAAGGGATGCATTTACTATTAGCCCATCTCCATCTCTCGCTCTCTCTTTCTTTCCTTCTCGCTCTGTCTGTATGAGTGATTTGGCTTGCCACTTGGGCGATCCATCATGTCCAGGCAGCACAACACAGGACACTTCCGGATTGCATACAATTGTGATGCTGCAACAATTGCGCTTTTCATAATACAAACTGTATCTTCAGTGTTTGTTTCTTCCGATTGATTGTCGCCTTTCTTGCAAATGGTTATTGGTTTTTTAGATCATGTTACGTTTTTTGTTTGCTCAACACATTAGAATGATCCGTGTCAGCCAGATCACGGCAACAAGACAAATGGCCAAATTGGCCAACGGCAGCAGGCAGAACAAGGAGCAGGAGCTGGAGGAGTTGAAGGAGCAGCCGTCATTTCTTGGCGCCCATAAAAATTAAACGAAAATTAAGCGTAAACATGAGAATTCTGTCACATAAATATTGCCCCGAGACAGAGCAGGCGCACTATGAGCACTGCACCTTGCCAGCAACTATTTTTAGTCCTTTCGGCATTGGTCTTGGCATCGAATGGGATCGGCAGCTGTTTGACTCGTTCCCCGCGCGTATGCACATCTGCACAGTCTGCTGGCTACAGTTGACTTATGCGCTGCTGAGGTTGCTACTTGATTAACACATGTCCTGTCGCCATGCGGGCGTATCCCTGACATGCACATCGTACATAATTCTCGACGCGTTCGAGTTTACGGGAGTCGCAGCGGCATCGACAATATGTTAATGCTTAGTTTGTTGATGCTCTTAACTCATTCATTATGAATTGGAGGTGCTAAGTGTGCCACATGTGTGGCGCCCAGCAAACTTGCAACGCTGCATACGAATACAACGCAGATTCCTTTTAAATGTTGTGTTTTTTTTGCCTCGCCAGACTATTACAACAGTTCTTTATGTACCCCACTATCAAGTAGTTAGTTAATAGCAGTTGTGTGTCATATTAAATAATGTGTGAAGTAAAGATTGATAAGATAATTATATTATAGAGACGGCGCCGTCCAAATCGAATCGATGTTTAATCGAATTTCAATCATACATAAATTCAAGAATATGATAAGCGCTATCAACAACTCATTTTCTCGTGTGTTCTTCAGCATTATCATGATAAGCGCTTCTTCTTCCTTATAAACCAGGGAAACCGCAGGCTTAGTCATGCTCTATGGAGAGTGCCACAAGATTGTAAGAATACAATAAATACAAAGCATATAAAACATTCGATCAATCATAAGACGTTGAAGCAGACACGCAAATCCTTAAGGAAATCAAACAATGACGCCACGAGCGATTGAGGGGAGAATCGTGAGCTGAGTTGAGCTGAGCTGAGTCGAGGTTAAGTCGCCGACTTGCCGGGGTGAGGCAATGTTGCGCGTGCGCAGCACACGCTCCCATTAAATGTTTACGCTATTACGCCAGCCAGGCATTCAGGCACGCAGGCAGTCAGGCTGCCAGCGAAAGAGACCCGAGGATCACTCCGGAAATACACAAATCTTGCGCGCCAAAGTCGCGACCCTTGATGGCATTTGGCTGCTGCTGCTGCTGCTGCTGCTGTTGTCTCGGCACACGCGGCCTTTGCATGGCACAAGAACCGTGGCCTGACCTCGGGGTGAGGTTCAGATATTAGAGAGTTTCTTCACAAATGACATTCTTATGCTTGGTCCTTTGGGGATTGTTTGTTTTTCCAAAGAAGTGAGAGGAGATTCAAATGAGCGCGGGGTTAAGTTGGACCCAGGCTATATGTGTAGGTCTTTAGCGCGACCTTTGGCAACTTGACATCTGTCCTTGGGCTGGCGTTATGGAGCTCTTCACTAATTTCTGGTAGTTTTTCTTAATTTCTCAGCCATGGAAATTTGTTCCCTCTTATTGTATGCGATTCCCTATGTGTGCTCTCTAATATTAAAGCAGAGCATGTAGAAGAAAATATAGATACAGATATTTGGCAAAAATCGCTGTCAGCTCGAATTTAACGGCAATTGCACAGCTCACAAAAAACTACAAAAGATCGAGAGGGGATTGCGATTTCATGGCTATCTGCCATGTCACGATCGCCCCAATTAGTCCGGCACAACTGACTTCTCGAGGAAGACGCAATAAAAAAACGTATTCACTTCAAGTAATCCCGTCAGCGTGTGATTGGCGTGCTGCAGCTCAGCTTGGCTCGGATCAGCGCGGAGATTGCAATCATGAATGAAACTCGAATTCAGATTCAGATCGCCAACAATATGAAAATGTCACGCTTATCTGGATGGAGTCCGGGACGTTTCATGGCAGTTGCCTTTTCCTGTGCCCTTGGCTTATATTGTGGTTTAGCTCAAAAGGATGTCGAGACCGCTGGCCCGCCCGAGCACCAGGGACCAGTTTCAGTTACAGTTCACAGTTCCTTTGCGTAGTCTTCGACCTTTCCTGCTGTTGTTCTTGTGGCCCACGCAGCGGCTTCGGCAGCGGGCATATGAAACCGGATGAAACATGAAAATAATAACAATATGAGTGCGTATCCTGTGCCAGGATATTGGCGCGCTGCCACATTGAAATCGTATTTTCCTGAAACGAAAACGAAACAGATTTGCCCCGAAAGGAGATGCAGGCGTTGTTGCCACAGCCACCGCTGCCCGTGTCCTGTGTCCTGTGTCCCGTGGCTCTTATAGTTCGACTCAGCTCGGACTCCTCGTTCTGGCCGCGTGCCCGTCCATTTGGCACTGTCATTGTGCTGACGGCCGTTATTTGAATGACATTTAAATTTGCGCAGAGACCTGAACTCAGCTCAGAATTCAGGCTGCCAATCCATTGTTTTGCCGGCATTGGGCGTCAATTTGTTGTTGGATCGAGCCACCAAAGAACCATTCAACACATCAGCATACGAGTGCACACTCTTGTCATGCGATGACTCACTCCACGGCGCAGTCGGGATCGGAGTAGGAGCACGAGCAGATGATGCCGAACAATAAGGATCTTAGTCAGCTTTGCATTTCAAATAGTGCAGCATGCAGATGCATAATTTTATCCACAGATTCGATTTACTTACCATAAATAAATGCAATTTCAACTAAATAAAGTTCAATTCAAACAATGTTTGCATTGAGGATGGGAAATTAAATGTTGATGTTTGTATGCTGATCGCCTTCTCAAGATCGATAGAACCCCAGAGACATTGAAAAAAACACTCTACTAACTAAGAAGCAATTGAAGTTCACACAAATCTCTTAAAAACCACTTCCATATGAGTGCCGCAATTGAGCACTTTGATTGCGGGATTTATCGCTAAAAAACGATCAGTTCCAAACCACGCCCAGGTTAAACACCCTTAAAAAAAGAAAGCGCAAAGCACTCCACTCGAAAGGTTAATCACATAATGAGACCTCACGTGCAACACGATATCGCCACCAATTAGCATGTCAATTGCGTCGTGTGTATAAAAAAAAAACACACCCTATAAAAAATGCGCGATAAGTGGCGCTAAGAATCACATTAGGGGTGCGTATGTGACTCCTCGATTACAGCATAATTTAAAAAACAGGCGATGGCAATGCCGAGGGGCGAGTGGCGAGTGGCGAGGGGAAAGCAACAGGCGCCGCTTAACAAAGGGCAAGGGATCAGGGAAAAAACGGAAGTTGTGTTTGTTTCTCTTTTTTTTTATGAAGTGCTGCCTTTTTATTGGTGGTTAATTTGAGTGTGCACTCGATGTGATGAGGGTAGCTCGATGATGATGCAACAAGTATGTGGCGCGGTAAAAAGAGCAACAGGCAAAGCAACCAAAGGGTTCCCCTCATTCAGACGTGTGACAAAACGAAGGGTTTAGCTCGATGCGTTTCTGTTGATTGCCCAATGTGTTGAAGGGGTAAAGTAGCTTGGCTGCACGTTCCGGGCTCACATTTTCAAGTTCAATGCCAGGGATCTTGTGGTGCCACGCGCCCAAAGACGCCGACAGCTCTGTGTAATCCCCTCGCGCTGATTGGCCCGCCATTGTGGCATTTCTATTCTTACGTGATCTTAAGTAATACGACTGCTATAAATAAAAGCAAACACTTTCAACTCTTTTTCGGCACTCGTCGGGCTCATTTCATTTTGTTTTTATTGCTTGCCGTTAATTTGAAGATTTGGAGTTTTGTGTCCCCTCGATGGCGACGCGAAGTGTGCACAGAGGGATTATTAAGGGGCGAGCTGGATGTAGGGACTCTAATGCTGTGTGGGTGATGGAGTGAAGAGTTCGATGGTAGTGGGTTGGGTTTCATGGCGACAACTAGAAAATGGCGATCTCCTAAAAATATCAGACTGATCTCTCAAACCAAAACTAATTCGAAGTTTGGTTTTTAAAGTATAGTAGAATGGTTAAAAGAAACCTTGATTAGAATATGTTAATTAAAATATTTATAAAATACAATTTGCCACATAATAAGTAATGGTTGTTGGTTTTAAGAGAACTATTGATAAATAGATTAATAGTAGCGATTGCAAGCTGATTCTAAGCAGCTGCATCCATTGTAATAGTTGGAATAAAAATGGGAAAAATCACCACCAGAAATATGTTTGATTTGTTGGACCAAAATCAACACAGGACAAAGGGTTAGAAACCATCAAAGTGACACCTTCAATTTAGGGGTTTTCCGCTGTGCAATGCAAAATGTTCGCATTTTTGGATGAAAGGCAAGGGAATTATTTGGTTGCGCTACGCTGATGTTGTTACTGATTCTGAAGCTGATGCTGATGTGGCAAAAACGAATGTGCCGCATGGAAATGTGGCAAAAACTGCACAATGCCCCCTTTCGATCGGCAGGCAGCAGTTGAATTGAATTGATGACCAGCTGGAAAATGTGCTTAGCCCTAGACAATTGAATCAATAAGCAAAGAAAATATGTGCAGCATAATGGATGCACTTCACGTTGAGCAAATAAATAGGCGACAGCTCGCCTCTGATG
Source organism: Drosophila rubida (assembly GCA_035046165.1). Taxonomy (NCBI): domain Eukaryota; kingdom Metazoa; phylum Arthropoda; class Insecta; order Diptera; family Drosophilidae; genus Drosophila; species Drosophila rubida. The sequence goes on along the minus strand of JAWNOF010000012.1, from coordinate 14,227,924 downwards.
GATGCGGTGGCAGTCAACACAATCACCTGCCTGGCGAGAGGAAAGGATTGCGATTGGCTTGTGTGTCAGGCAGGAACAGCTGGTGCTTTCCACACTGAATATTTGGGCTCTGATAGTTCAGTTAACGGAAATTCAAAACCAATATCCGCCCATATTTGATATGCGAGCAGGAATGACAACATCACTCGTATCTGTCGAGATATCATTTGACACCTGTAAGTTGTTTTGGCCTAATAATGATACACCTCGTCGGGCGTCTCTAATTGCTCGCATTGCAGTGAGTCCTCCAGCTGACATTTGCACTCCTGGGCCTCACAAAGACCAATAAGTCGAACCATTTTGCGACCAGATACCAAATCTATTCAGCAGCAGCAACATGTGTTTCTTAAGAAGAAAGTATCTGTTACTGACAGATACAAAACACAAATCAACAATGGCAACTACCTGTTTTTTATTCACATGCCGCAAAAAAGACGAAAATGGGGAAAAAAAACTCAACACAACAAAAAAAAGAAGTGCAAAAAATACGATTCATTGAGCGTTGTCGAATAGTTGCTGTGGATATTGCAACCCTCCCCTGAGGGGTGGGTTTCCCTTACCCACCCTATTGTCAGGCTATGCAGTTTTCGCTTCCTATTTCGAAGCATTTTTTGCTTGTAGTTTGGGCTCTTTTTTGAGCGTGTTTTTTTCCTATCTTTTTATTGGTTGTAATCTCATTTTTTTATGTGCGAAGCGTTAAATTGTTGGGGTTCTGATGCGGTAATAGGCGTTTCATGACTTTTCAGCTTGGGCTGCAAACATTTTGATTGGCTTACAAATTGAGGGATAAATTGAGATCGCTGTGCTTTAAGAGTGCTCTTAAAGTGTTCGCCAGGCTTTTTAGCTGTTTTAGTGGGCGAGCTCCCAGGCATCTACGATTACTATGTTGACCCGGGGACATCTGCGTCGCCGTCGCCGTCGCCGTCGCAGCGCAAATATCAAGAAAGGCTGCGGAACGGACCAAAAAATAAAAATAGCATGCTAGGAAAATAGGAGAATGTGAAGAGGCAAGGGGGAAATCGAATTCAATCGTGAGTAACCCACACAATTTTTATTGTTTGTGCGCGGCAAATGTAGCAAACTGTCCAAACGAAGGAACAGTCAACGGTCAAACGAATCCACGAGAATCCTGTCTGTCCGACAGTTGCTCTGTCCAGTGCAAATAGTCGAGGACGCAAAGGATGGGCTGACTGGGACGCGTGTGCAACCCCCACACTCACACTCACACACACACACACACAGAGGCGGGCAGGCACACGCTGCTGTCGTTTATTTCGACTTCCTTTTTCTCTATAACGGATGCTGGACATTATCGATGGCACAGCAACAACAATAACAACAACAACAACAACAACAACAATGAGATTTTTTGTTTCCATGCTGCATGCATACCAATACGAGTATATGCCCATGGCCATGTATATGTGCACACACATACGAGTAAATGTATATTTTTAACCATTGTTATTTTACGTTAACTAAAGTGCCATCAGGGGCAGATGTTTTTTCTCTTCTATCTCTCAGCGCGCGTCATGTAGGCGATGCTAGCTCTCCTTCCTCCCTTGCTTTTTCCTCCAGCAGATTTACATGCGAGTGGACAACGTGGAAATACTTGCATATATAAATTTGATCGCTGCGTACGGCTCGTAGATATATGACTAATGCTGCAGGAACCACACGAACACACTTGTAATCTAAACTGCTGTTGCAGTTGGAAGCGAACTGCAGTTGAATTAATTTAGCAATAAAGTTATCGAGTATAGTGTGATATTTTTATTTTACCTATGACCCTTAGTAGACAACATCAATATGTTATCAATTGTTAGCTTATATTTTACAAAATAATGTTAGTTAACAAGATTTCCGTTGAAAAACAACAATAAATACAATTTAGAAAATACAAATGTGAAGGTAGTAGATTAGATTAGATTCTCGGTTGTTTCAAGTCTTTCGATTGAATTACGGCTTCTTACATATCGTTGCAGTCGAAATGCAAAAGCCACTATTGTACTGAATACAACAACGGCAATAATCTCCAACATCCATCCTGGTTGAGGAATAGTTTGAAGCTTACCAGCACTTAACTGATCGTAGCACTCTGATGTCAATAATTGGAAGGGGGATTCTTTCACATCGGGCAGATAGCAATACACCCATGCTTTTAGACTCTGTAAATAAAGTTAAAACTACTGAAAATATGCTTTCGTTAACCCTAAATTACATTGTTACTTTTGTATGTTCCACAAGCTGGTTAAGTTCCGGATCATTGCAATTGCAGTCAGATTGCAGATTTGGGTTAATACGAAGAATTTCGTATGGGTTGGTCAAAGCATTGTAACTGAAGTTAACGCTGAGCAAGTTTTCAAAGGATTGCGTCAAATTGTCGGGCAAATGTTCAAGATAGTTGTGCGAAAAATCTATGTGACGCAAATCATAAAATTTATATTTATATATTTCCCATGGTATCGTAGAGTAATTATTGTATTTCAGAATTATTGTACGAGTATGTGGAGCAATATCCGCTAAACACTTGAACTGTATAAGTGCTCTATTGGAGCAATCAGCCACCTTCGCCACGACCTCTAATTTGCATCCACAGGCTTCCATTCTTTCGCAATTTATTTTTTTAATTGTAATTAACACAACAAATAGTACCCATTTCATTTTACTTCTAGACGTTTCTTCTTGTATATGCGACAATAATTGTTTTAAATTTTAACGTCCGTATTAGTCAAATTGTCATTAAAACTGAAGTATTAAAGGCAATTGAAAGCTTCTTATATTAGATATTTTTGAATCTTATCAACGATTGAAGCTTTTGTTCTCAAGAAAATGTAAGAGAAGAAAGAGAAAATGAATCGGAAAGAGTTCTCACATTCGAATTTACAGTTTGAAATTTCACACAATCGCGCTGATATGTTATCGGCCAGTGCCACCTTGATAATGTACAGATTTATAGATCACATAAGCTAATAATAATTCGACCTTGTACGAAAATAAAATGAATATTTAAATAGAATTCAACTGCAAAAATATCAACTGTAGATTACAGATATTATACGCATTACTTGCCAATAGATCAATCACCAGGTTTTCCATGGTGCACACATTTTTTGATTTTATACAGTTTTGAATATCTGCCATTAAAAATGTCTGCAATTAGTTGTGGTTTCTGCAATTGAAGGGAAACGCTGTACAACGTTGTTGGAGATGAGTGTAGACGCTATAATGGGACCACCGTGACCATATAACTATCAACCAATCGATTGGGGGTTGTTGTAACCATAAAGTACTTATAAAAAACAAGTGAGCAAGCTACAGTCGACTGTTGTGATAACCAAGTCGAAACTTTCGACTTTTAGAAATGGAAATAAAATGATTTTGTTGTAGATGGGAATTGCAGCCAAACAACAGCTGATCGTAAATTACACTAAACTGCCCAAGAAATGCGATAACTTAGACGATGCCAAAACATTCACCTGGCTGTAGAGCAGTTAACGTTTTAGAAGTCTTGCTCGTTAACAGTGCCTACTTAACAATTCGTTCCACCCACCACAGTGGCGAGCTCAAGCAACGGACCCTGGTCAGCTGTTGGACTGGTTGAGAAAAGGAAAAGTTGTTGGTGGCGGGTGAGCGTGCGCAATTCCAGTGAAAATTGTTTACAGAAATAAATTATCGGCTATTCAGCAAATCCTTCGACGCGTGCGAGTGTGAGGACGTGGACGAGGATAAGTATGGCCATCTTAGGTGCCGACATGACGTCACGCTCGGGATCGGCGGCGAGGTCTATAATTGGCCACAGATGCTGGTCCATGGTGCAGTTTTGGTCATGATAATGCGTAAAACTGAGCAATTTATTCCTGTGGCAGCTCCTAATGTGGGCGCCAGCGCTGCGAGAGCGACAGAAAGAGAGAGAGAGTGAGAGAAATGGCAATCAACAGCTCATCGACAACGACATCAGACAACAACTGTTTGATAAGGATAAGGGCGAGGGCAGCCTCAACCATGGCCCATGGTCAAGAATAGTTATGAGTACGTGTGCGTGTGCGAGTGCGAGTACGTATATCGATGGCTTTTTACGGCACCCTTGCGTGTGTTAATCAACTAAACACCCACACACACTGTACACCAACTCACACACAGAGAGTCTCTGCCAGCCCTCGTCTCCTGCTCACATTATGCGCCCCTTTATTTTTTCGTGGCCCACGCGGCGCAATGTCATTTTTGGCATAGTGAAAAACCTTGTAACACTTTTCGACCCAACTTCGAACAGCCTCGAATTATTTTGGAGTTGCTGTTGTTGCTTGGCTTATTTTTAGACTGTCGGCGTCTAAAAATGGCTACTCACACGTCCCAACTTCAACTCCAACTCCAACTCCACCCTCAACTGCCCCCACTCCTGCCTCAGTTCTAACGGCAACTCAATCGATGTGTGTGTGTGTGTGAGTGAGCATTCAATATGGCGTGTGCACTGCTGATTTTTTGTTGCTGTAGTTGCTGCTAGTTCTGGGGGTGGTTCTATTGTAAATACCTATTTTATGTTCAGCCCTGTGGGAGATTTTTCCGTGGCATTAATAATACTTTCATGTTTACCATTGTGTGCTGGCTGCTGCGGTTCTTATGTAGATTGTCGGATAAGCCCGGCGAAATAAGCATGAAGGGTAACTACAAAATGGATGCATTTTGGAGTGGGGCACAGAACAAACTCACTCAGTCTAGTGCCTAAATATGGCTAAACAGTCTATTTTTGGCAAACAACTTACTACTTTTGTACTTTCTTTGTATGCTACAAAGCACTAAACGAAATGAAGTCTGTCATTTCATTTGAATAGTATCTCAATATATAAAATGTATCTTCAACTTCAAGATACTCTCAGTCTATTGCCTAAATATGACCAGTTATAAATAAGGTCAGTTATTTCATTTGAATAGTAACTCAATATATAAAATGTATCTTCAAGTACAAGATACTCGTATTGGCTATTAAGAAATCACGGAAAGAATGTGAATATGAGCAAAAGGTGCAAAATGAGCAACAGCTGCTAGAAGAGGGGACACGAAGAGAACAAAAATTCGAACTCATGGCGGAGATGAGAGAAACCCAAATTACACCTTTCAAATGGTCAGTCAGACAGTCGGACGAGCGAGCATTCGAAACAGTTGGATATCCTGAATGACCCCGTCTAGTTGCATTTAACAAACCAGATTCTTTTCGTTCTTTGTGAGCGTTTTTTGTCTGTGGCCCGAACAAAGGCCGGACAAGACCACAAGCCGAGATAAGAGCCGATTGCCGGGATCTTTAGGTAGCACAATGAGGTTAGGGTCCGGCTCGGCCAGATAAACATCTTGAAAGTCGCTTGCGTCTGCCACAAGCCAAAACGATGCAAAACCATTGAGATATTAGCGATTTAAGTGCGGTCCTGGAATCTGCTCTTGACTCGTACTAAAAGGATATGCAAAATCGAATATCAGATTCGATCTTAAGCTTCGACTGCCGGGCCAGACCACCATCAATGTGCAATCCCCTCCCCGTCGTTGTCTACCAATTTCCAACTGCTCATAAATATCAATTATGCTTCGGGTGCATAGTTTTTAATGAGGAAAAACGGCATTTCTCTCGAATGAAAATTGAAAATTATTTAATGAACAAATATTCGAAAAATGCATTCATTCGTCCCCCCGTCTCCCCGCCAACCACTCCGAAACTGCTGCAGCCAATGGCAAAGAAGCTATAGAACCTATTTATAAAATACCCAGCAAGAAAACTGCGTTTTAGGGACGGAAAAAGAAAAGGCAATTTCCACTCAAGAGCACGCGACAGTTGCCGTTGTTATTGTTGTTGTTGTTGTTGTTGCCGATCCGAAGTGCGCGTGACGAACTCCCCGAGCGATCCTCGATCGATCCCTCGTTGCTTCGTGTTCAAGGCGTTGCCCCACACGCGTGCTTATGCATTTTTCATTATTATATCATTTCCTCCTCCTTTCCTCTTCTTGCCGTTTTCACGCAAAATGCCAGTAATCGATCAATAGAAATTCCTGGACCTTCACAGATCCGCAGAGTGTCTCGTTGCAACAATTTGCTTTGGGTTGCCCGCACTTAATAGTTTGGTCGTTTAGCACATGATGGAGCAGTTTTCCCAGCGATCATAAATCATCACGCGCGTCGAAAGATAATAGTTATATTATTTCATAAGTACATTGTTCTTTATTATCTGATCTAAATATATATTACATAAAAACATTTAGGAATTAATCTATACAAGAAACGGGGATTCTTCACACTGGGCTCGTGGGATGTTGCTTAAAACTAGCCATAAATCGGAACTAATTTAATTTTGATCCATTCGCTCAGATTGCATTGTTTTTGGTTTTTTTTTTTTTTTTTTTTTTGTAAATATTCGTTTATACAATTAATTAGTATGCTAGAATTAAATGTAATAAAATGTTTTTGGGCTTGGTATAAAATCTCTAGATTTGTACTTCCTTTTGATCTATTCAATATCAAAAATATTGTCATTATGCCAGAAAGAATTGCAGAGTTCGCAAGAAATCAGATAAAAATTAATATTTGTTTTTTTTTTTTTGTAATTGTGTGCATTTATTTAATCGATTATGTTAAACTTAAGAGTGAAATTAGACTAACAAAATACTGAGAATACCAAAAGAAAGAGCGCTGAGGTGTCGTTGTTTGTTTGCTTCTGTGTGTGTTAAGACTAAATATATGTTTGGTTTGTTCTATAAAAATTAAAAAATAATACACTAATCTTGACTTTAGAATTCGATTTGGGACTTTGGACTCATTGCTGACTTGGCGGTGACTTAAGAACTGAGAGCTTAAAGTAAGGCGTATATGCATGAGAATTTTTTAAACCTTTTGCAGGGTTTCTTGTTCGGTTCGCGACACTCGTTTGGTTGATCAACTTAGGTAATACGGAAAATTGGAAATTAGACTGAGGAGGAGAGAGAAAGGAATTGTGGTTAGTTAGATTACACATCGAGCTGTGGGTGTGTTGGGCTTACGTCTACTGTTAGTTGGCTAGAGGGCTAGCGGGCTTGGGGTTGGTGTTTTGGGCGTTATTTACAATTCTTGACAACAAAATCAAACTAAAATTACGAGTATTTACAATTCTGGGCAACGAAATAGGTTAATAATAATAAGAATAACAATTTTCAGTGTGTGCGTGTGTGCCTTAGGAGTGCGCATTGCGGGCCATGTGGACGAAGAGGCCGACGGGTCCGTCGCACTTCTCGCCGCACATGTTGCACTTGAAGACGTCGTCGCAGCTGTGGTAGCCCATGTGGATGGTGTACAGCACGGCGTCCTTGAAGTAAATATCACAATACTTGCATTCGTAGATGGCCGGCGAGTTGCTGCTGCCGTTGCCGCTGCCGCTGCCACTGCTGCTGCCCGTCGACGAGGATGAGCTCGAGACGGAGGCTGTGGCGGGGGCGGCAACAACGGACGTCGACACTGAGACGGAAGCGGTGGTGGAGGCGGAGGCGCAGGCAGTGGCTGGCAGTGGAGCTGCATTGCTGCTGGCATTGGAGCTGTTGCCCGAGCTGGATGCCGTCGAGCTGGCACTGGTATTCGCCTGTGGCACGTGGCTGGCCTCCATCGACTCGTCGGCGGAACTGGCACCGGAGCAGGGATCATCTGCCAGCTGCTTGACGGCATTGCTGCCGGCAATGGGCGACGAGGCAGTGGGCAGCTTTTGGGCCTGTTCCGGCGATGACATGGCGGCGGACTTGAGCTGCAGCAGTGTGTCCAGCTTGAGGACGCGTCCCTTGCGCCGCGAGGCTGTGCTGCTGCTGATCAGCGGCGTGTCCTCGTCCTTGAGCTTCAGATTCATGGCCATGTGGTTCATGTGGCTGCTGTGGGGCAGCTGGTGCACTGGTATCTCCTCCTTGATGGGCGTGCCTTGCGACAGATCCATCGCCGAGTCCACTGACTTGCGCTCAAACTCATCGTCCTGCTCCTCGTCGTCCTCGTTGTCGCTCTGAGCGCTCAGCTCGTGTTGCAGATGTGGCTGCTGCGCTTGCTGCTGCTGCTGCTGCTGCTGTTGGTGCTGGAATTGGTCGTGCATGCGTGGCGACAGTTGGGCGAGCACTGCGGCCTGCTGCTGGGCGGCGAGCATCTGCAGATTGAGATTCCAGTAGGGGAAGAAGGCCATGTTGTGGTTCTGTTGCAGCAAACTGGCCAACGGCGGCAGCAAAGCACTCGGCAGACTCGGCGGCTGTTCGCGCTCCTGGCTGGCCACGCTCTTGGCCGGCGATGGCGGCGAAATGGCTGCCGCAGGTGTGGCGACTGCAGCTGTGACTGCTGCAGGCGGAGGCGCCACTGTCGATGCGGCTGGCAACGAGAATCCCTGCAGCGCCGCGGAAAGCTGTGATGTGGCTGCTGTCGCTGGCACCGCAACAGACTGTTGCTGTTGTTGCTGCTGTTGCTGCTGGGCGTTGGCGACGTTGCTGCTGCGCTTGCTGGAGCCGCTGCAGCTGGAGCTGCTGCCGGAGACGGACTTGCTTTTGGGGCCGCGCCGAGTGCCGTAGACGTCGATGACGAGCGAGGGATTGGGGGTGCCGTCCTCGTCGAGCACCATGCCGGGCTTGTGGCCGTACTTGCGCAAGTGCAGCTTGAAGCTGTGGCAGTATTTGGTGGCATAGTCGCAGTCGGCGCAGCGGTACTGATACACCGAACTGTGCGACTTGCGGTGCGAGTTGAGCATCGACTTGTTGACGCAAGTGTAGCTGCACTTGTCACACTGGAAGGGCTTCTGGTTCTTGTGCTTGCGAATGTGGTACTCCAGGTGGTGCTTGAACTCGGTGACGAACGGACACTTCGCGCACTGCAGTATCTTGTCGGGCTTCATGTGGGTGCGTGTGTGCGCCCAGAAGTCCACCTTGGTGATGGCCACGACGCCGCAGGTCTTGCACTTGTAGTTCTTCATCTTGCCGTGCGAGTTGTAGATGGGCATGCGTATGTTCGTGTCGTCGTCCTCCGACTCCGCCATGTACTTCATGTCCTCGCTGGAGTTCGACATCAGATCGTGCTCCTTCTCCGCCTCCACGCCGTTCGACTGCTGTGATTTGGCCGGCGACTTCGGCGGCGTCACATCCATCGGCGGTGTGAGCGCCTGCAGTTTGTCGCCCGTCTGCAGCGTGGCTGCCACGCCGGCAGCCGTGGCCGACGTTGCTGTCGGTGTGGGCTGCGGGCTGGGGCGCATGTTGCTGGCGTAGTAGTGCTGCATGGGATTGGGCAGGCCTGGCGGCGTCAGCGGATTGAAGCCGCCCAGTGCGAGATGATGGTGCTGCTGCTGTTGTTGTTGCTGCTGCTGCTGCTGTGCAGCCTGGAAGTGCTGCTGGTATTGCTGTTGCTGTAGCAGCTGCTGCTGGAGAGTGGCTTCGAAGTGCTGCAGACTGTTCTGATCGTTGTTGCTGGGCGATGGCGTCATGGCCGCCGCACACAGCGTATCCATGGGCTGCTGCTGTTGTTGCTGCTGCTGCTGCTGCTGTTGGTGCTTGAGGTATTGCTCCAGTTGAGTGCTGGGCGGATGGGGCGATTGCCGCGGACTGCTGGCGTTGCTGTTGTTGCTATCGTGTGGCTGCTGCGGCTGGTGGTGCGACATGGGCTCCTGCTTGATGTTGGCGGCAAACATGTTGCTGTACCAGGCGTTGTGCTGCTCGTAGTTGGCCGACGCCGTGCTCGTCTCCCAGTTCTGCATCTTGGGGCTAATGCTAATGCTCACGGCTGCAAAAGAGAGGGAGAGGTAAGCGTTATTAACTGCGCCTGCGTCAGGTTTCTTTTTTTTATGCTTTTTTAGCGTTTTTCTTTGCTTCTATTTTTATTTTGCCACCCCTAAGCGTGCCACTGCCACCCTCCGTTAGCCGTAAGGGATGAGGCGTTGAGTGAGTTTCGCCGGGACTCGGCAAAATGGCTAATACTAGTAGAAGTTAGTAGTTGGTATCCCGGTGCTCACCTAAGGCTACTCGGATACTCGGCAACTCGTGTGTTGTGTAGTGAATATATTCCAATGATTTGTGGATGATCTAAAGTGCGACGATGTTGCGACTCGATGCGTCTGCTCTCTGTGGCAGGAAACTTGCGACTGACTGACGACTGGCCGACACTTCAGGCTTATATGCATGCTGCCGCTGCAGCGCTGCATGTGTTGCGGCCGCAGGTAGACAGCGCACGCGTAAAGGGATTAGGTGGGAAAAAGGTGAGCGGAAAGTCAGGTATCGCGAGGTCGCGAGGTCGCGGGTTCGCGGGTTCGCGAACTCGGCTCCTTGATCCATTCAAGGTGGATTAGTGCGCGACCAGAAACAATGGGCAACAAAAGTGGTGCGGATTAAGATAATCCGGGTCAGCAAGCTTAAGCTATGCAGATTAGAGCGCGGACACACGGTCGCGAAATGCGCGAAATGCGGCAAATTTCCCTAGGAGTGGATTAAAGTTAATCAGCATGGATCAAAGTGACAGAAGACGCGGATTTAGACAACAGACGGGAAGGCGCAATCCTCGAGACCTGCGTATCCGCGGTGCACGACGCGTTTCGCGTTTCGGGTTTCGCGTTTACTAATAAACAGCAAAAGGATTTAAGTTAATTGTCGGCACCAGGATTAGTCCGTTATCTCGCTCTCTCTTTCTAGCGAAAGAGACGCGATGCTGACGCTAATGTATTTGGTATTTGTATTTGGTTAGAAAAACGGTCAACAGCTGCTTTATCAATTTCAATTGCGATTCGTTAATAGTAAGTAAATTATTGTTATTTTTACACTTGCGCGACGATATATTTGTGTATTTCTATGAAAAGACCGCACACAAATAGATGCTGAGCACTCTTAAACCGTCATCTACAAATTAATTTTATATTTTTTTTAACATTTTGTTGAACTACACTTGGAAAACATTAAATGCAAATAAAAAGAGTTTATTAAGTGCATTTGATCAATTGCAATTGCGATTCGTTAATAGTAATAAATTATTGTTATTTTTACCGCCGCGTTATATTTCTGTATTTTTATAAAAAACCATCATCTACAAATTAATTTCATATTGTTTTAACATTTTATAACGTTTTTTAAGTGAAATATTGAAATGAAATTCATATTTTTTTAACATTTTATAACGTTTTTTAAACTACACTTGAAGTGAAATATTGGAAAACATTAAATGCAAATAAAAAGAGGCTATTAAATGCATTTGATCAATTGCAATTTTGATTCGTTGATAGTAATAAATTATTGTTATTTTTACACTTGCGCCGCGGTATATTTGAGTATTTTTATAAAAAACCAAAATCATCTAGAAAGGAAATTCATATTTTTTGGCATTTTATAACGTTTTTTCAACTACACTTGAAGTGAAATATTGGAAAGCATTAAATGCAAATAACATAGATGCTGAGCACTCTTTTAAACCATCATCTACTAATTACATTCATATTTTTTAAACATTTTATAACATTTTGTTGAACTACACTTGAAGTGAAATATTGGAGAACTTGAAATGCAAATTAAAAGAGGTTATTAAGTGCATTTGATTTGTTTTCCGTATCGTATATATGTGCCACTATTCTTGCTGATTTTTCACAACTGCATTTAGATTTGTGTTTTTTCTGTTCCGATATTTAATGCACTCTATTATTGCGTTTGTGAAACAATTTAATTTGAATTAAAACATTTCGAATTAATTTGCAGTGATTTGTGCAAATTTTGAAATGCATTTTTAAGAGTTCTCCGATTACTGCGATCGCCCTCCTTCCCCAATGCGATTTGCGTAGTTTTCAAATATAGCCAGTATTTTCTCTATATTTTTTTCGATGCCTTTTTTTGTTTTGTTGTTGCCTATGGCGAATTTCGGTGCAGTTGGCGCATTTTTGGCCAATTGTTTGTGCTCTTAAGTAAATATTATTAAAAACGAAAAACGTCAGCAGCGAACGAGAATATCGAGCCAAATGGGGGGGGGGAGGTGTGTGGGGCTTAGCGTTGCCTGTTAGCTGAAATATGTACAGCAATCATAGCCGTACTTATGCATAATTGATGGTACAGGAAATTTGCGCTGTACAAGTTTTCCTCCCCAGAGAAGAGCAGTAAGAGGAACAACAACAAGACGGCAAGTATATTGTATAATGCGTTTAGCATATTTATTTAATTTAGCTAGTGATATTTTTAAGAACCCAAATTAATTGGCTTGTCAGTGCAGCAACAAAGAGTGCAGCGCTTGCAACTTGTCTGCTTTTTTGCACACCCAACAACAGCAACAACGGGCGAACAGCAACAAGAACAACAAAGCGAGCAACTAAAGGCCAAGTGTAAAATTAATATTACGCCGGCTACATGCCACTGTGAGGATGAGGCAAACGGCAGGCGGCAGTGGGCAGGGGGCAGGGGCAAGCTGCAGGGGGATATGGGAAACGAGTGTGAATAGAACGCAACCGAAACTGCAAACTGCAAACTGAAAACTGAAAACTGCAAAGTAAACTAAACATGTGCTAGTCGTTTGGCCGACCAACCAACCCCCCAACGGCCCACTCGCCACCCCCTTTGTAAAAATATCATGAAAATGGCAAAAATGGAAAATTCAGACGCAGAAAATGCGCCACAAAAAATGTTTTTGTTGTAAAATGGCAAACGGCAGCAGCGGCGGTTTTTGCGGAGCGCAGGAGCGGAGGAGTGCGCAGGGGGCCAGCAAACTGCACTAGATGAATGTGCATTATAAAAAATTATTTATATTTAGTTGTTGTTGTAGTTGTTGTTGTTGCCCGAACATCTTTTTGTTTATAGGATGTGCATGTGTATATAGTGATATGTGTGTGGATGTTTTAAAGAACGCCCCATGGAATCTGTGCTAGGGTGAGAGGAGCTTTCAATGCCAACGAGCGCATAAAGACACCTTCAGAAGATATTCGGATATGCCCGCAGTGCTCATAGTGTATGCAACTCATTCGTTCGATTTGTGCCACGTTCTATTGTCAGCGAGCATTAAACGTGTACTAAAACAGCTGACAATCATTTTTGCATTTGTTGCCAACCAAAAACAAAAACAAGATTTCAAAAAATAATCAGTTTTGCAAAAATACGTGACTACCAATTATCCTATACAATGCAAAAGCGGACTTCTTAAAAGTGGGGAGTTAATAAATATTAAAAAAAAAGTATTCTAGACTATCAACTTTATAATTATATACCTATTATACTATAAATTAGAGTTTTCTAAAGCGGAATTCTTAAAAGTGGGGAGTTGATAAATATTAAAAAAAAGTATCCTAGACTATCCTTTATACTGAAAAGTTTTCTAAAGCGGACTTCTTAAAAGTTGACAATTATTAAATTTTTGAAAAGTGAATATGTACTAACAACTGCATACTTAAACCTAAATAAACTAAGGAATCAAATATATCAATTAGAATTTTCTAAAGCGGACAACTTTATACTCAAACCTAAATAAACTAGGGAACGAATTATACAAATCAGATTTTACAAAATTCCATAGGAATATCAGAAAACTGGATTTTGAATTCGATGTTCTGCTTTAAAAGACAGTTTCTATACAATTTCCTGCTTTAAAAGACACTTTTTATTCCTCATGTCGAACTTTTCGTAGTTCCGAACTTATCAACCACACAGCGTCTGGCTATATATAGGGGAAAAAGATCATCATGAGAATTTGGCAGGCGAAAAGAGAACAACGAGATGGGCATTAAAAAATTGCAACGTTGACTTTGAATTATAGTTGCATGTCTAAAATTAAAATATTAAAAAAGAAATTCAAAAGAAATTGCTAAAAAGTCTGAGACGAGGCGGCGAGTAAGAAAGGCGGGCAAAAAATACAACATGCAGTCGTCGGACATGTAAACAAATAAAATTAGCTGCCAGGCAACGGCAACGAGCGACTGCACAGGGGCGGACTGGGGTCTTGGGCAGGGGCAGGGGCAGGGACAGGCGGGTGGGGGATTGGCGGGATCTAGCAAACGGTACGGGCAAAAAACAAGTTCGCTAGATCGGCTAAAAGCCAGACAGATTTTGAAATATTGTTTAAGAATTTTTGCCGATGCATTTTTAGCGAATGATCCGAGTGAGTGTGTCTGCGAGTGTGCGAGTGTGTGAGTGCGAATGCAATAGTGAGTGTATCTCTAAGGTTAGACACAAAAAGAAGCGAACGACAACAAAAAGAGCAACACCATCAACACTAGGGAATAGCAAAGAAAACAAGCAGATAGAAGGGTCGCTCTGCTAATGCGAAAATCTGCTTATACAAATAAAAGAACTCTAGTCAAAAACAATTATTAATTACACGCAAACAATAACTGTTATTAAATGATTTTCGCAATGCGATTATTTTGTGTCCATCTGCATGCACGTTCGAGTCGAGTGTGGTATGTAAATATTTGCAGTGCCCACCAGATAGAACTATTAAAACAGGATTTATGATTCTTGTTGTGCCTCAACATTTTGCTATTTGCGGTATTCTCCCGAAATTCGCACTATTTTGAAGCTTTTACGAATTGCAATTTGTTTATTTGTTTATGCGAAGCACAGCTGGCGAGGCCCCGAAAGGGCGAACAACTAACGAGCTAGTAGTAAATCTATTATCATTCATTTTGCTTGTTATTTACTAAAGTGCAAAAATTAGCTAAATTACAGCGTTCGCATATTTATAATTAATTAGAGTCAGCGTACGCTTATTTACATACCTTGGGCAACACCAATGCGGATAAATCTCCAAATTTCGGCTTCGAAATGGGAATCGGTAATCGGGAACCGGAGGCTCTCGCGCTCTCTACACTTGACCGCGGCACCGTTAAACTCAACAAAACGACGATAAATGTGCGTGCGAAACAAAAAACACACATATGCACATGCACACACACACGCACTCACACACTCGCGCACACGCGCACGCAGACGGAGGTGTGTTAGTGTTGGTGGCTGCTCCTTTTTGTCGTTTTTATCTATTTTTTTGGCTTTTGCTTTTTAGTTTGTTTTTTTTTTTCTTTTTTTACGCCAAGTTCGCGCATGTGCGAAAAAACCGTTTGAATGCTGATTTCTAGTGCCGAAATCCTGCGCTATTGTTTAATTATTATCAACGAACATTTAACACATTCACTAGTTCATTAGTTCATTTGCATGTGTCGTTTTTAAGCTTATTTGGTTAAAGAGCAATTTTGTTGTTTTTGGTTTCGTTTTCGTTTCGCTTGTCGTCCTTTTTGTGATGCTGTGATACGGTTAGCGGATACTGCTGCTGCTACTACTGCTGCTCCTAAGCGACGTTCGGCTTATGCGAGGCACTGAGCACGACTGACACGAATTCCTACTCAACTGGCAATAGTCATAGCTAAAAATCTCCGCATAGTGCAGAAGAGCTCAAAATGCAAAGAAACAAATGTGAAAAGTGCATGCAGAAAAGCAAAAACACACAACTAAACGAGCACAAAACACTCACGCGCACAACAAAAACGCACTCATACTCGCATAGAGCAAAACGCACGCACAGCAGCAGCCGACGAGTTGGATCGTTTGAGAGAGGGGATGTGTGCTCAGCTCGCTCAATTACAACGGCAACGGTAAAGACAATTCACTCGAATCGTGCGGCCGACTGTAATACACTCAACAGCGTTCGAGTGAAACATGCCCCAACCCCAAAAACGGCCTATGGCGACTGGTCGCTGCCTCCACAAGTCCTCGCTCTCTCTCTCGCTCCATCTCTCTGTGTCGGTCGCTCTCTTCGCCATCGCCCTGGTGTTGAGCGTCTAATGTGCATCCTTTTTGGCCACGCGCTGTATTTGTTGCAGTTTCGACTCGCAGCTGTCGCCCGCTGCCATCCGTTCATTTATTTTTTGCCGAAAAATTCCCTTCATTATTGATTATTGATTTTTGGTGTTATGCGTCTGCCGCTCTTTCTGACTCCACGCCCCTCTAGGCTCCACTATCTGGTCAGCGGCAGCTCCATGGTGCATTGCCACTGCACTTCTGTTGCGTGGGGGGAGACTGTAGTCCACAAATATTTTGGGCTTTGACGCCTTCGGGCTACGTCGGCAGTTAAGCAACTTAAAGCTAGCATTCGTTATGAAGTTGTGTGTGAACTGCAGCTGATGAAAGTAACACGAAGCATGCAACATGCAACACGCGCGGCACAAACAGTTAGCTGCAAAGTTCTAGATGCCTTTAAGAGTTTTCCAACTTCTGTGCTTTCCCTTTCAAATTATTCGTCCTATTTGGGTTGATTAGCAACTACTCCAAGGGAACGTTTGCTTAATTAAGTAAGTTTAATATAAAAATATAAATATTAATATGTGTGTTTTTTATTTGAAAATCACATTATTCAGTTATTACCTAAGACTTTTTTTAGCTTAGAAAATTATCTATTTAGTAATTGACTACATTTGGTAACATTAGGGATTTAAGACACATATGATTAGCAAATACTTCAAGGGAAAGTTTGCGAAGTTAATTAAGCTTAATATAAAACTATGAATATTAATGTTTTTTTATTTTAAATTCGTATAATCCATTTTTAAAAAGGACATCTACAGTTAATAATTGGTCATTAGCTACAACTTATACATAATTTGTTTTATTTGAATTGCACATTATTAATTTTTAAAGTGGACGTATTCATGTAATAATGTACGAATTATAGCTTAAAAAATTATCTATTAAATAATTAACAAAATTTGGTAACATTAGAAATCTAACATATATACATATTTCATATTTAGGTTGATTACCAAATGCTCCAAGGGCAAGTTTGCGTAGTCAATTCACATTATTAATTTTTAAAGAGGACATTTGCAATTATTAATCGATTATTAGCTACGACTTATAATTTACTATATTTAATTTAATGTCTATTAATTTATTAAATTTGGTAACATTAGGGATCTAAGACACATAAAAAAGTTTCATATTTGGGTTAATTAGCCAATACTCCAAGTTTGCGTAATTAATTAAGTTATTAAAAACATAAACATCTAACACACATACATAGTTTCACATTTTAGTTGAAACCCAAATACTCCAGGACATGCGTAATTAATTAAGCTTAATAAAAAACGTAAATGTTTTGTTTAATTTACAGTATTAATTTTTAAAGAAGACATTTCCAATAAATAATCAATTATTAATTAAGACTTATATCTCAGAAAGTTATCTATTAATTGACTAAATTTGGTAATATTAGGAATCTAAGACACATATATAGTTTCATATTTGTGTTGATTAACCAATACTCCAAGGGCAAGATTGCGTAATTGATTAAAATGTATAAAAATATCAATATTAATGTTGTGTTTTATATAAAATTCACATTATTAATTTTTAAAGAGGCCACATTTATTTAATAATCAGTTATTAGTTAGGAATTATAACTTAAAACATTATCTATTACAAAATTTTATAACATTAGAGATCTAACATATATACATAGTTTCACTTTTGGGTTGATTAGCAAATACTTTAAGGCCATAAAAAACATTGCATTATTAAATTTTAAAGAGGTGATATTCAAGTAATAATCAGTTATTAGCTATGAATTATAGCATATAAAAATATCTATTAAATAAATGACTACATTTGCTAACATAAGAGATCTAAGACGCATACATAGTTTCATATATGGGTTGATTAACCAATACTCCAAGGGCATAAATATTAATTGTTTTTTTTATTTGAAATTTCCATTATTAAATTTTAAAAAGGACATATTCAAGTAATAGTCAGTTATTAGCTACGAATGTTAGCTTAAAAAACTATCTTTTAAATAAATGACAAAATTTGGTAATATTAAGAATTTAAGACACACATATATGGGTTGATTACCAAATACTCAAAGGGCTAATCAATTATTAGCTAAGACTTATATCTCAGAAAATTATCTATTAATTGACTAAATTTATTAGCATTAGGGATCTAAAACACATGTAAAGTTTCATATTGATCAGCCAATTAATTTTTCAAGGGCATAAAAAACCACAAATATTAATTGTTTTTTTTTATTTGAAATTCACATTATTAATTTTATATTTGTATCTACATATAAAAGAATCAGCATGATAAGGATGTTTTTAAATCATCGAAATTTGTGCACTGCGAGCAAATGCAATATTAAGGATATGTAGATTTGGTCATAGAGCAGGGTGACTTTTAATGTGCCGAAATACGAATATGAAGATAAATAAGTTTGACAGTCAAATGAAATTTGCTGGCAATATTTACAAAACAAACGATTGCCCAAATTGCAAACAAAACTCTGACAATATGCAAATATATAGGCGGATAGGCCGGACAATCTGCATGTGTCTGTGTGTGTGTGTGGGAGGGAGATTATCTGCGTATGTCAGTGTCTGGCTGAGCAAAGAGACAGGTAGCCGAGGCAGCAGCAGCAGGAGCAGGAGCATGTCGGCAAAGTGTGCATCATTGACGTCGTCAACCGGATTAGCGGTGCGGACCGGACTTTACAGCGGATTAGCGAGCACTGAGGAAAAAGGATTAAGGGACCGGCTACCTGATCGCGGACAAGGTTCATTAATCCGGCATGCGACGGAGTGGTCGCGGCTGTCGGGAAACTAGAGCAACAAAACAGCGCCGGGATTTAAAAGCGATTTAGAAGTTGGCTGTGCGACGGCATAATCCAACATTACGCAGCATGCCATGTGTGCGCGAAGGATCAAGATCAACCTCTGTGATCCTGGCCCTGTCTTGATCAGGAGATTAACGCGGCTTAAGGCGGGCACGGGCGCGGGTGCAGGCGCGGGCTCGCGCGCGGGCTGTCGTGGAGCCGCTGAACCTCGGGTCGGGTTATGTAAAATTGTCGCAAAGCCAAAACAAATGTTTCTTAATCCGCTGCCTTTCCGATCCTGACCGTCTGTCGGACCGTCCTTCTGTTTCGCAAGTCTGCACATGTTAGGCTGCGACACGCTTGACCTTTTAATTGATCATCGCCTTGATAACGATCGTCTAATTGCTGAGGCAAATCATATCCCGTCTTTGTCCTGCCGATGTCAACAGTTTGCTTAAGTCCTGCTCTTGTTGAGCTCGGCACGCTTTGTTGCCCCAGACAGTGGTGGTTACTCGTATGCAAATGCGAATCTTGCGGTTGAGCGAATCTCAATTTGCTACTCCAAGATGAGAGACCTCATTAGGCTTTGTTTGCCCTTGGCGCACTTTTACCCCTGAGCTGACCTCACCTTGAGTTTTTAAGCTGATTTCATGCTAAGGATGATTTGCCAGTTTCGTTCTCTTTCAGCTATTTATTTTTTGTGTGTGTGGTTTCTTTGGATTTTGATCTTTGATCTCGAGTGCAAATTGGTTTCTTCGGCTACTGCACAACCTAATTGAGATCTGATGCTATTAGCTCGTCTTGTGTTTGAAATAGCAAAGAGAATCTAACAAATTAATTTGTGCAAAATATTTCTGTTGGACAATTTGTAGTGCCTTTATCATCGCTTAATATTCCCTGAATATATTAAAGCTCTGGAAAATTGTGTTCGTTTCAAAATCATGCAAGCACTAATAAATCAAATGTGCGCAAGGATACGCCCACTTGGCCGGCAGAGGGAAAGAGAGAGCGAGAGCGAGACGAAATTCGCGGAAATATTATGCTAAACAGGCAGCGAGCGCGGCACATCCGTAAATCCTTTTTTAGCCTGAAAAACCGAAGGATTAAAAAAGGAAACTAGAGCAGCGGATCAACGGACTCGCGAACACAAAGGCAACGGCAACGGTAACGGCAACGGCAACAGAGCCGACGCACACAGACACAGATACAGATACGCGTACAGCATAGATACATGGGCATGGCGAAGTAGTTGCTCTAATTTTGATTGTTTGTCTTAATGGTTACGCAGTAAAAGTAGCTGAAAAGTAACAAAAGCGTGAAGGACAGCACACATAAAGGCAGGACAATTGCCCAGCTTGGTCGACCGTTGGACTAGTGTGCTGTTTATGATGCTGATGAGATGCGGAGCATCTAGCTGCACACGTATTTGCATCGCTTCGAGCCCAGAAGGCATCAGGTAATGAGGTTAGGCGTTGGCTTAACAATGAAAATCACTGGAAAATCACGAGAAAGTTCCTTAGCCAAACGCGAAGACGCCTCCGACAGCAACACGCAAACAAGATACAGCCACAGATGCATAGATACCGTTTGAACTACGGAACCAAAATCAGAGCCAGATACAGTACATCTTGAATATCTTAGTGTGCTCATTAGACTGCTTGCTCCAGTTACGATTGTCCAAGGACTCGAGAGGGCGACGAACACGGAGAAATCACTTCCGCGTAAAGCAGTTTTTTAGAGCTGCGCAAAAAACCATAAAACATTTAGTTTTTTATGGTCATGGTCGGCGGCAGGTAGATTATTGGTTTCAGCACTGCTGGCTGCCGTTTTTTGTTCCGCACCTTTAACCCTTTCACCCATTAAGAAAAAAGCGGACGATCGTCTCTTCCTCCTGCTAGCTCTCTCTCTCCCTCTTCCCCTCTCTCTCTTGCTGCTTGTGTGTGTCCTTGTCGAGTTCCTGTGAAACTCGACTTTTTTGTTTCCGACTAATGTTGCGCGCTTTGTGTTCTTTATGATGCTTCGGTTGTGTTTTTTATGGCACCCATTGTTCCTCACTTTACTCCTACATCCACTGCCATTTATTTCCTTAACCCTTTGAGCGAAAGTTTTTGCATCCTACGGCCGAACGGGTTAAATTAAACTCTGTGCACTTTTTATAGGGGCTTTCAAGCCAGTGTAGGGTTTTCTCTTAATTCCCAGAATGTCGGCTCAGCCTCTCTCTCTCTCTCTCTCTCTCTCTTTCTCTCTCGCGGTCTTGGCTAGAGTAAGGTTTATAGGCATTGTGCAAATGCTAAGAAAAAGGGTTAAACTGCAGCGAGAAAGACGAGTTTATGGTTAACGCAGAGTGCCTCGCAGGGGAACAGTTAAAAGTACTGAAAAACTTCAACGTTGTACTTGAATTATTCAAATCTAAGATAAATATGAATTTGACAAAACTATGATAAAGTTGAAATTTATCAACTTAATAGCAATTTTAATTAATGTTAATAATACATAGTAACAGTTTTAAAGTTGTGTATTTCTAACAATCTAAGATAAGTACAAACATACTTCAATTAAAATAGATTAAATGCAATTATGTGTTATTCCATTTATATTATTATATAACATTTATATTATATATATTAACACTTTTAAAGTAGTGTAGTTCTAAAAATTTAGCTTTATTTTATAATTTGAATTTAAATATGCATTGCCAAAGACAAACCCATTTATATTATTATATAACATTTATATTAGATAATTAACACTTTAAAAGTTGTGTATTTCTAAGAAACTAAAATAAGCACAAATATTTGTCAAATAAATTAGATTAAATTCAAATATGCATTGCCAAAGAAAACTTAATTTATATTATATATATTAACACTTTTAAACCAGTGTATTTCTAAAAATATAAGATAAGTACAAATATTTTTCAAATAAATTAGATTAAATTCAAACATGCGTTGCCAAAGATTACATTACTATTTTTACATTAATAGTTTTCGTACTAAACAATACATTTGGGAATCTTCATAAATTTTGGATTAATGCAGAACTGACGCTTTCAAAGTTTGTCACAATTTTACGACAGAGACCAAGCAGTTTTGGCTTAGTTGTGCTAAATGCTTTCGGGCGTTGCTTTACGAGTTTGTGGATAATACAAATGATTTTCGGATCGCACCCCAGCTCCTCGAATGACCATTGAGGTACATTTGTAATGCGCCTGAAATTAACGCCACTAAGTCGCTGTCGAGGTTTCTGGCAATGGCAATGGCAATGGCAACGGCAATGGTAATGGAAGTGGAAATGCATTTCAACAATGGCAGATTCCAGTCCAAACTGAATCAGAATCCAGAATTCATTGTGCTCGCGCGATACCCCTTGGCTGTGGCTGCGCTAAATCCCGAGCTTAGGCAATTGGCAATTTGAAATGAGCGCCAAAAATATCGAGTCGCTGCCCACCCTGGCTCGGCCATCTAATCAGTCTGTCCAGCAGCAACAACACATTTTCACACTTTCCTGACCCCTGCAGTGCCGCCAACACATAGCTGATGGCAAGGGAAGGGGAGGGGAGGGGATCAACAACGGCCATTGGCTGAAATGTAGAGCGTCGACGGCGCCGAGAGCTGACCCCTTGTCAGCGTCCGGCATTGGGATCGGCCGAGGTTAAAATTAATGCGAAAACTGTGAATGTGTCACGGAAATTGCGTGAATTCGAATTTCGGGGTCACGCATAAGACGCCGGCTCAAGGAGGCAGCGGCCCATAGGGGTGGCAAGGGTCAGGACCATACGTCGGCAGCAGGGGCTGCAATTTTCAAATTTATTGCTGCACAAACAGAACTGCTCAAAAACTGTAACGATTTCGATGCGCACACGAGGCACGACTAAAAAAGGATTTCAGTTGTCGCATTTCCTCCATTGTTTTGCATGCTGGGAATTGGTTTCACAATCACAATCGCAATTGAAATGGGATTGGGAAGGGAATTGGGTCGGGAGTGGACCTCAACTGGGTTGCGATTGACCATTCAAATGGCCGGCTGCGGCTGACCCCTCACCCTGGCTTGACCTTTTTTCGTCTTGACACATTTAAATAATTTTTCATTACCGCCGTTGCCATCGAGTGCACAATGCTCAACGTACGTTTTCCAGTGTTTTCATTCCAAATGCCATTTAATTGTTGACCCCTGAGCGGGCATTTTATGAGCAAAACGTAACGGCAGCTGTCTGCGAAAAATCGAGGGAAAAGTTGCCACTACATCGGGAGTATCTCGCAGTACGGCGAGCTTTCGTTCACTTTGCCTTTATAGCTTAGCAGGGATTTCCCCACATGCTGATGATCAAAAAGATTACCTAAATAGCTGCTCCAGCTCCTGCGCCAACAACTGTAACAATATGTCGCTAATGGACAGCGTCGTCAGCCATTTTGTGTACTGCCGACTAAGCCGGAAAACGTAGCGCAAATGCGAATAAAAAATTGAACTGATTACGAAAAGTATATGAGCCTATTAGATGCAGAGCCCGACTCCCAACAAAGCCTGTGTGCTCTGCCAAAAGTTGAATTAGTTATGCCAGGTTGATGCCCGAATATCGCAAGACACAATGAGAGAGAGAGGGCAGGGAAAGGCAGTATATTTTATTTTCTAATGTAGGCTCTGAAATGACAGATTTAAGATACATACGACTTACGACGACTGCACAGCAACACTGGCCACGGCATACACTACAAGAAGTAGTCTAAATAATACTACTAACAGTCTTTACATAAAATGTAAAGTAAAGTAAGGTATTGAATATAAAAGTAAGCTAATAAAATTCAAATTACATTTCTAAATTCACTTTTTCTGTAATTTTTAAACTTTTCATAATATAAATGTCTTACAACATTTCAAAGAGTCGTTCACTTTGTTGCTGATGAAAGTATTTATAGCAACAGCAAATTTGTAGCACAGCATTCAGTCTCGTATGCGACTTGCCACGTCCCCATTCATCTTTGGTGCTCTGGCGTCCCCCGTTGCGTGGATACAAGGCTGCAGGAGTCGGTGGGATCTCACGGTTACACTATGAGCATAAACACCAGTGTCATTTATTTTCGTATTATCATAATGAGTACTCGTATATTTTTATGTGTATTTCTTGCTTTTTGCACCGAGCCATCCCCCTGCCACGCCCCGTTCCTGTATGTGTCATGAATGCGGCTGTGTGTGCGTGTGTGTAAAAAAGAAGAAAGACGAAGCTAAGTAAAATGCCAAACAAAAACAGCATTCGCATTCACATTCGCATTCGTTTGTTGTTAAATTATCACCCAAGACAGGAGCCACCCTGCCTGGCCAGGACTCTGGCTATTTATGCGTCCAGCGCAACTCCTTGCTCACCCCCGCCAGCACAGCGAAATATTCTCCCACTCACACACCCACACCTACAAACACACACACACATACGCATTCACATTCGCATTCGCATTGCTGGCAGCACATTTGTTTTTTCCAATAGTCTGTTATGGGTCGCATTTAGAGAAGGGGAGCGGGATGAAGTGAGAATTGCTTTTTGTCTGGCTAACATCGAACGCATTAATAAGATTATGGCCTATATAGAACTTTATGCGTACTCCTCTGCTCGGAAAACTTTAAATTCTTGACGCTGATCTTTTGTTTTACACCGCACTCGTTCCTTCTTTGTCTGGGCTTATCTTAGTTCTCGCATTGACTTGAGCCCAATACGCCAAATATTGACTCGCAGATGTATTAAAAAATATTTGAGTTTCCCTAATTTGCTGCTGATAAAAATTACGTTTTTGTTTGCGATCATTCGCGGTCATTGTACTTACTTTTTGTGCTTGTCATGGAAAATTTTGTGTAAATATTAAGAAGATGAACAACCACAACTGTCGATTGCTCGATAGCTAACAGCTACTTAATTTGTTTCTATGATTTGATTAGTTATTATTTTACATTAATGACAATAACAGATCAGTCGTATATGCGAACAATGTGCAATGAGCTCATCACTAGCATATATGAAATTAAATACAAACAGAAGAAAATTTACAAAAATTTTAATATACATACACTTTATACTAAAATATGCTTGTTAAATAAAGCAAATAAAATAATCTGTCCTATTTTTTATTTTTGTGAATGAGTTTAGTATTAGTAGGCAAAGCGTTATAGTAGATTTCCTACAGAAGGTACCAGAAAAACAAAATCTACTCTAGATGATATAGGAGTAGAATTTTCTAATTTAGTAGCATTTTTAAATAAAGTACTTATTTGTAGTGCTCATTCAAGCAAGTATTAGAGTTTTTTCTCAATAGTTCTCTCTTTATGTGTAAATACTTCAGTGTGCATGGGATGAGTTCGGAGGAGGCTCATCAAAACCCATCAACCATTCCATACTCTCACATTTACTAACAGCAGCCAATAACATTTTATGGCGCACGCCATTTCTATGTGCCACACACACAAACACTCACACACACACTCGCACACACACTCACAGAGTCAGGCGATCAACGAGTGAAAAAAGAGAAATCCAGCAGAAAAACTAATTCCACATAATGGCCAATCTACATAAAAAAATCGCTCGACATGAAAACCGAAAATCGATGAGCGGAACGGGAGAGGAGAGGAGCTGAGCAACAACAACGGCAACGAACAACTGACTCACAGCATTACCACCCTGCATAAATTTGCAAAT
This sequence comes from Drosophila rubida, assembly GCA_035046165.1. Classification (NCBI taxonomy): domain Eukaryota; kingdom Metazoa; phylum Arthropoda; class Insecta; order Diptera; family Drosophilidae; genus Drosophila; species Drosophila rubida. The sequence continues at coordinate 14,202,651 of JAWNOF010000012.1, read as the reverse complement.
AATGAAAATGGTAAAAAAAAAAGCAACACACAAACAACACTCACACCGACACATACATATGCACACACACACACAAGCGCACACGTCCATGTTGAGCTCGCTAAGGGGCGACTGGCGAATAAAGTTCCAAATCATGAAGCATACAAAATGAAAATCCACCCTCAAAAAAAGTTGCCACGTTTTTTCCTTTTTTCTTTTTGCAGCCAAAAAAAGAACGCAAAAAGTCTCTCTGCGTGTGTGTGTGTGTGTGTGTGTGAGTGTGTCTGCGTGCTTGTGTTAGTGTTCGTGCGGGTGGTTGGTTGTTTCGCTTTCGCTTTGTTTGCAAAACAATCAAAAGCGAACGAGTCGTTGACTACACCACTCTCTCTCCTCGCCCCTCGCTCCTTGCTCCTTGCTCCACACTCGCAACCTCGTCGACGCCGCCTCTTCTTTGCTCATAAGCTGCTGCTGTGTCTTCAACTCCTGCTCAGTGGAGCGTGGTCCATGGAGCACATGGCCTGCGCCTGCCGCGACACATCCCGTTGTTGATGTCGCTGGCGACATTAAATGTTGCTAAGAGTTTTTGTTTAATACATATATACCCTGTATAGTAAGTAACATGTTTGCTTCAAAGTTTAAGAGTAAAAAACGCAGTTTTTGTAGAATTAAATATACTGCAAAAGAGATACAAACTAACTTAGTTAAACACTTAATTAAATAATTAAAAACATTTACAAAAATATTTAGGTTTGCTGGATTAGAGTGTTCTTCCTATCTCTAAGAGTCGGAACAAAGTCCTTCAATTGTTTTTTTCAAATATCTGCCTAGAGGGAATTGCACTGTCGAGCAGCGGCATTTGTGATTTGACTGCTTTTTGCTTCTATTTCGTTTGTGTTCTTCACATGGCAAACCAATTTCAAGCATATTTTTATGAGCCCACTGTGCAGTTCTGCGACGTTGTCGTCGGCGAGACGTTCTTGGATCTTGGCTAGGGTTGAGTTCGTGGGTGTCGCGGGACGACGTTGAGGCTGGGGACGAGGTTTGCTTGGCAGGCGCAGCAGCTTTATTTTATTTTTCAAACGTGCGCTGGGACACGCCTCTACGCCCCCCAAACAGTGCCGCTGAGTTGGCCATGTGTTAGACGCTAATAACGTTTGCCAAAATGGAACACAGCGAATCCTGGCAGCCCCTTTTTGCAAAACTCTGCTTAGAACGTGTAGCTAGCAGTGCCAACTGTGAATCCGTACGCTGAGAGAAATCGTAGTCGAAATCTTTAGCAAAACTCCATAAACCACGAAAATAAGTGTTAATAACATTCATAATTAGTCTTTTTTTAAGTAGTGCTCAAACTAATAGAAATTATTGAATCTCGAAACATTATTAAAATGCATAAAAAATAAATTTTAATTAAATTAACTAATAATCATAAATAGTAGTGTCAGCATTTAATATTTTAACAATCTCTACATAGTTTTTACAACAGTATGATTATCTTGTAACAGAAACCAAGATTCCTCAAAATAGTTTCCAACTAACATTTACATAGCATACTTTTGTGAGCAATTAGAAAATACAGGCAGCTTTCCGTATTTCGATTATGCTTAATTAAACAATAAATTAATGGTAAACACAAACTGTATATTTTGTAACGCAATTGCATTAGATTACATTTTGCTAACAGTGCACAGACTTGTAATGGACGCACATTATTTGTGGCTTATGTACATTTTGCTGGCTTTGCGTCTGCTTTTTATGTGCCTTTTTAGCAAATTACAAAACTGCGCCATTTTTTCTCTTTTGCTATCCGCAGAGCACAACACAACGCTGTGCGCCTATAAAACAACAAAAGCACACCACGAAACCAGCAGACACACACACACACACACATGTATACAGACATACAGACACTCCGACTCACTCACACATGCAGAGAGCTGTGGGACAAATTCTATGCTGCCGCCTGAAAATATGCAACACTTTTTATATGTTTCTGCTTCACAAAGTTTTGCGTCATAAAATTTTTTCTGCTGCGGCTGTCACTTTTGTTCCCAAGTTGCTGTTGTTGTTGTTGTTGGCGCTGCTGCTGCTGTACTTGCTGTTGGTCTGTGGTCAGGCTTTTATACTTTCCTCACAATGTGTGTGTGTGTGTGTGTGTGCATGCTTTTTATGACCCAATATGGCCGCCAAGCGCGGCGTACGTGTTTGTTCCTGTTTTTGTCGTTGGGTTTGTGTGTGGGTTTATGAATTATATAGATTTTTATGCGGTCGCATATTATTTTTGTTGCTATTTTTTTCCCCGTTTCCCTTTTCGTTTTTGTTTTTGTCGTTGTCCTGCTTTCACTGTCTTTCTTTTTTGGGGGCAATAAAAATGTCTTTTTATATGTGGTGATATCTGGCAGATCTGCCTGCATAATGTTAGCTCGTTTTTGCTGCTCTTTATGAATATTTCGCTGGGCCTGAGTTTGACTTTTATGTTTTGCCGGAGCTGCGCGGGCGGTATTCATTATTCCCATATTCATATATAATATACATTTATAAATAAATGTATGTATATGTATATGTACTTATCCATGTCGGTATGTGTGCTTCGCATGCTCTTTACTTTGGGCTCTCTCTTTTGAGCGCTGCTTTTGTCATTTTTGCATTAATTTCATATTTTGTGTGCTCTGCTA